>CANTUT010000648.1:92500-120000 GCA_947687605.1 Reutealis trisperma | reverse complement strand
TTTTTTAGTACTCACCTTTTTGGTCTTTTTACTTTTCCATTTCCTAGAATGCCCTTATCTCCATTTGGATATAAATACTCCTCCATTTTCACAATTTCTCTTCATCCTTAAGAGCACTTATTGATAGGCTATCCATTTTCTCTTCTTCTTCTTCTCCCTCCAATCACTCTTTTTATAATTAATTACTCCATCTTAACCTAAGTTAATTAATCCTTTCAATTAACTAACCATATTTTTTATAGTTAATCACTTAATTAATTAATTAATCCTTTTAATTAATTAATTAATCACTTTTTTAAAAATCAAATTAACGTTTTTTAATTAATCCACCCTTATCCTAATTAGTTAATCCATCCAATCATTTTACTACATTAATTAATTTTAATTAATCCATGCATTTATTTTACCACATTAATTAGTTAATCAATCATTTTAATTAATTAATTAATCCTTCAATCAATCTAATTATTCGGTATCGATAAAATGGAACTTCAGTCTAGTAAAATACTTTGTTCATCTCATCCACCAAAAACAAAGGTATTTTCATCCAACCCCCAAAATCAAAATTAATCCAATCAATTCTTAAACCTTTTAACTTAATCATGGAATGAACTACATGGGTTTTGATCCCTATTCAATTGGATACGTAGACACATTTAGAATTTAAATCCAAACCTTAAATCCAATTTCAAACTAATCTCATTTTCTATTTACTTTCAATTGTAATTATATATTTCTATGCTTTTGCAAGGGAATCTAGGGTCTTCCTAGAATCCCATAAGGGCTAGAGAAATCCCATTTTGAATTAAAATATTTAGTTAATTTAATTGCTTTGGAATCAAGGAGCAATTATGTGGTTCCCCTAGAATCCATAAGGATTAGTAGAACACTCTCCTTAATTTATGGATGATTTTACTTAATTACCCATTTTACTTCCCATGCCCTCATATTATCCCATACTCAAATAATTGTCATCTTATAAATGTCAACCATGAAATCAATTTTTCTAAGCATGAAATCATTTTTTCTAAGTCATATTAAACTTAAGAGCCAAATTTAGATTATTTAATCAAAACTTAGTCCCCGAGCTTGACTTAATTTAAAACTAGTGATTTTATCCTTAGGTAAATCAATTAACTAAAATTAATGAATTGGAGTCATAATTGGGTTTTTCCTTAATTTTTCCATTTAAAAATAAATTAGGGTGGTGACTTCCAAATATTTTTCAAAAATCAAAATCAATTTTATAAACAATAACCGTTCCAATTGTGAGCACTAAAACTATTTTATAACCTCCTTAAAAATTGCTCACCTTTTCTTAAGGCATCTCGAGTGAGGGAGAGGCATTTGAGGTGAAGTCTCACAGTTGGTGACTCTATTAGGGACTAGTTGCCATCCATTTTTAATAAAAAAAGGAAAGTAAGAGGATTACTATTTGGTTAAGGAAAAATTTTTCAAAATAATATCTATTTGGTTCATTAAGTATAATTTGACTTTCATGCATCATTTTACATGATAAGGCTCCTTGCCTAATTATAGATTTAGGAAAACTTTTGGATCGCAAGTAGCATTAGCTCGACCGCTTTTTTTTTAGTATGTTGAGAGATAGGAAAAGCATTTCACCCCATGATGAATTCTTGATCTTTTTAGTGGCATAACGAGTATTTAGTATTGTTTGACCCATATGAGGCTCCTTGAATCACATATGGTTAGGTATATCAATGCTCTAGTGGGACAGGGACTCTAAAGCGAGCCACCCTTTCACTATTATGAATATAATTGCCTTAACCTTTTGACATTAGGCTCTAGTACCATAATAATCTATATTCTTGCGTGTATGTTCATGAAACCTTTTTTGGCATGTATCATGTCATGATCATACATACATAACATGAGAAACACGACAAGGTAAATCCTTAATCACCTCAAAACCCTAAACCAGTGGTCTATCACCCTAAAACACAAAAACCTCACACACTCACCTTGTTAAACTTTATACTCGAGGACCAACCATATAAAGGGAATCCTTTTCCCAACATACCATTATATTCATACCCTTTTCTCTTCATAATTCTGTATTCTTACCCATTTTCCTATCTATTTTTTATTTTAAAGTTACCGATGGCCAACACTTCTAGCCCTTTGACCAAGACGCTACGAGCGCCTTCTTCACTGGCCTCCTTAAGAAACAAGAGGAAACCTTCCAACCACACTCACCACTACCCTTAAGATCCAAGGTAACTCTTTCACTAATGCCCTTAATGCTTAGTCTACCAACTTCACTAATACCCTCAACTCTCAATGTTAGTTGATCATCAATGAGGTCAAGGAAATGACTAATGCCATCATCACTCCATACGTTGAGCCTGCTTTTACTCAAGCTAGGACAAGCTATGACCCCACTTTCACTTCTTCCATTATCAATCTCACCGATAAAGGGAAAGCACCTGAGATCCCTACCACTCCTACTCTAGATTTGAAAGCTACTACCCCTACTCCCACTATGAATCCTTTTCACAGTGAAAATTTCTCTAGCTTTCCCAAAGCTAAGAAATTGATGGACAAATTCAATGCCATAGAACTGTAATACCCAAGATTTTCATATTTCATTAGAGTTATAATAATACAATAAAGTATAAATTTTTATGAGTATAGTATCAATGATATAGTGATGGGATGAAAGAAACCCTTTTTAGTGCTAAGTGCATGATTGTGTATCTTTATGAAGTGTGAATGTTCATGTATATTGTATTAAATTAATTTAAGGTAATAAGTCTTAGTTTGAGCTTATTATGATATAGGAAGGTAGGATTTGAAATGCCAAGTGAAAGGGAAGGGAAAAAGTTAAGGAAAATTTTTGAGTTTGGAAAACATGTTCGGTGGGCTTGTTAATGGGCTTTGGACTCAAGGCCCAAGCTTATAGGATGGCTAGTGCACCAAGGTCCAAATTTGGTGGAACTTAACTAAACTAAGCTTAGAATAAGTTAACTAAGGGTTAGGGTGAGGTTGAGTTAGGTTAGTCATCATTTTGGATGATAGCCATCTTTATTGAATTTTGTCAACTTTGACACCTAAGCCAACCCACTTTCCCATTACCATGTCCATGTGCATTTGGGTAATTATGGAACTCATCATTATGGTGTCAAATCACCATACACCTAAAGGTAATCTTAACCATCCATCTTAGGCAAAAATGTGACCATTGATCTTGTGAGATTAAATCACCACCGTTGATTTCATTTACATATAAAGTGAAAATATGTAACTTCTTTTCATTTGTAAACTAGCATCAAAAATCACATTCTCACTAAATACTAAAATCTCTCAACTTGTTCTTTAACATAAGACCAAATTCAAAGCATTTCAAGGTCTTGTTCCTAACCTACGAGTGATGAATTGTTAACATATATATACTTTTCTTTTGATTTTTATGGACTGATGTTGATGGAGGGATTTAAGGGAGGACTAGTTTTGCATGTAAGATGAGGGAATATGAGGATGGGAGAAATTTTGGGTTTAATAAATGAAAGAAAACAAAGAAAGTATGAGAAGATCAATGGGAGTTGGGCAGACACAAGTGACCACACCACTGGGGTTCCAGCCGTGTGATAAGGAAAATTTAGAAATTCATCTAGTAGCCTCCAACGAGTAGAGGCATGGCTGAGGTTTCACCCATAGGTAGTTATGCTTTTGGCCATATTGGAATAGTTGGTCCTAGTGTTCATGACTTAATATAGATTATTTTATTAACATTTTTATGAATTTCCTCATTCGTGATCCTATGATATAAGACATTGATGAATGATATGTTCATATGAAATGGTTAGAGTTTGGTTAGAAGGTTAAAGGAATAGAAATTGATGTATATTGTTTGGATGTGTTAGTAACATCGAAAGGCAAAGGCATTGCTCAGGATACCAAGGAGCCTCGCTATAGTTTGCATTAAGTTTATCGATATAGGAGCTAAGGATTAAGAGATGAGTACTTAACAATATTTTGCAACTTGTGCTTTAAATATAAGCATAAATGTTAAATTATTTCCAAATTTGAAATCTATTATAATTCTTTGGCAAGCATTATCTACTTTATTGATTATTGAGCCAAAGTGAATCAAATATTCCTTTATGGCATTTGGCCAAATGAGCTTATATTGCTTGATCTTATAATATGATCAATGATGAGAACCTAATTGTTATTAATATATTATCCATTGAATCATTTCATGGATAGAAAGGAAAAATGTTATAATGATATCATGATAAGTAGAATACTCCTCTAATGTGAGGTAATACATCAGACATTGTGCACAATGGTAATGGACCCGCAAATAGGGTAAAAAATATTCAAACCTTAGCTGGGAAAGGTTTTAGGTCCCTAATACATATGGCTTAATACAAGTGATGAGGTATATGAGAGTGAGCAAGGCATATGCCGCCACTCGATTGATTATGGGAGAAACATACTGCTTCTAAGAAAGAAACTGTTCTGCTAAAGATATAAAATCTAATATACATACATATATGGGAAAATTGTTCCATAAGAATAATTATTGACTTTACTTTATTGCTATAAGGATTCACCTTTGAGCATATATCATTGTTTAATTTGTACAATATTATTTTGTACTCACTGAGTTTTGTCTCACCGCATAGTTGTTGTTTATTTTTAGGACTAGCTGATAGATCAGCAAGGTTAATTCCAAGTTATGCATCTTTGCTTAGAAATTGCATTGCTACTTTTGGTGTTATATTGTATATACTATATTGTATTTTGGAAGTTTCACTCTAGAGCTTTATGGATTGTTAAAGTCTGTAAGAATGAAATAGTTTAGAATATTCTTAGTATATGTGTGGTTTGGTATTATTTTACTTCAATCTAAGCACTTGGGCAATATCTGAATGAGTTGTAATTAAAATATTGGTAAATGTTTATCTTATAGATGATTGATATGGTAATCGATGATATAGAATGGTTGTTTTGGTTCCGATCTTAGGATAAGGGTAGCATGGTTTTCTTTAGTAATTAGTAACTTATAAGAGAGTTCTATCAGTTTAGGTGACCTTAAGTCTCCCTATTCTCTAGGACAGTCATGGCTCAAAGATGGGTCGTGACATGAACAATATATCAAGAACATCAAGAAGCATAAAGACATGATAGATGTTGAAACTTTGACTCTTTTTCCAAATGCACAGGTACCTCCAAAATTCAAAATGCCCATCATGGAAAAATTTTATGGCATAACCTACCTTAAAACCCACCTTAAGATGTACATGGGCATAATGAGACCTTTTAGTGTGGATGATGAGCTTCCTGCTCAATTAGTCTAGCAATCCTTAAATGTGGCTGCTATCAAATGGCTTCTGGATTTTGACCAAAACCATAAAAAGGCATGGGATGACATCTGTAATGCTTTTGCAAAGCAATACCACTATAACATGGAAGTAGATGTCACACGTCAAGATTTGAATACCATTAAAGAAGGCCAAAGAGAGTCCTTCACCACATTCCTTAGAAGGTGGAGGTCAAAAGTAGTGCAAATTATGAATTGTCCATCTAGAGAAGAGTAAATTGACATCATTGTCAAGAATCTCCTCCCTTAGTACCTAATTCAGCTGTAAACACGGTGCCTTCCTAGCTTTAAAGCTCTCATTGCCATTGTAGCAAGATAAAGGTTTTGATCTAATTAGGATAAATCAAGGATGAATCCTCTAGCTAAGGTATCATAAGACAACAACACCACTAACTCCACTATCCAAAGATAAGGGGAGGTAAATGTTGTCTCTCATCACTAACCAATGAGGTTGGAAAGAAGAGCTTTCTCTAAGTTGAGCATGCCGCTAAGCATTGTCTATAAGAAGCCCATTTTATCAAGCCTCTAAAGCCAATAGCACCTCCTAATCCATTGCCTAAAAACTATAATGCCAATAAGCACTGTGACTATCATCAAGGACTGAGATACAAAACTGATGCATGCAACGCTCTAAAGAATGAAATTGAAGACCTAATTGACAGTAGAGATCTTATTGCTCATAAACTTAAAGCCTAATATTACCATCCATCCTCTTTTGAACCCCTAAGCTCATCCAACAATCTCAAGCCTCACCTAATAACCGATATTTTGAGAAGAGTGCTAACCCTATTGTGCCCTTATTTGAGTCTTTTTAGTCTATTTTTGAGTCCTTCAATTCTATGTCTGAGTCATATGAGTCTAAATCTCAGTCATCTGAGTCTATCAAGTTTGTTTCTGTTAAGTCTTTTTAGAATCTAAGTCTGTCAATTCCTGTCTTTTGAGTCTATAACTCATCTTTTGAGCTTATCTTATAGTACCAAACCTATAATGATGGGACTATTATCAGCAATAAAAAAATTTTTAAACTTTCTGTTCTTTAATTTTTCTGATTCATCTTTGAATGGGACATCTAAAAAATAAAAAAATAAAATTGAAAAAGGTAAAAGGATTAATTGATTATGACATGGAGGAAAAATAAAAATTTCATATACATTGCATCTTCTTATCATTAATCAAAATTGCTCATGAGCTCTTAGATTGTTCTGTATGAAAACTCAAGGACATGATAGGGATTGATCTAAGCATTGTAGTTCACAAGATGCTAACCTATACATAAAGCCTATCAAGTAGAAATTGCAAAGAATGAAGGCAAATAGATTAAAGGATATCATAACTAATTGAATGTTATTTATGAAAAGATAATCGATGCTCTATACAAAATTCAGGGTTATCAATAGAGACTAGCTGGGCACTTTAAACAAGAAGGTGAAAGATAGGGGTTTGCAAGAAGAAAATCTAGTTCTAAGAGAAATCCAAACTCCTGTTCATAATCCAAGAGGAAGTCCAAACTAAATTATGCAAGACCATATGTGATCGAGAAGATCCTATCCAGTAGAGGTGCCATCCTCATGAACATGGATGAAAATGAATTCTCCCATCCTTGCAACCTAGATTGGCTGAAGCAATACTTCATCTAAAGATATATGCATTTCATTTTTATTTTTCATGCATATATAATTAGAACTATGTGGACTTGATTCTCCCTAAAAGAAAATGACTAACAAAAAAAAGATGTAAGGGATATGTAGATAGCCTAGTTCGAATGTGGTCTAAATCATAATATAAAATATTTTTATTTACACCGCATTCTTATTTTCTTTGTGCATGATATATCATTCACTTAATTCCTTTTGCCAAATCAAAAAAATAGAAAAAAAAATAAGAGAGAAAAAGAAAGAAAAGAAAATTGCTTGTTAAGCTTAAAAACCCAAACAAAGAATCAGGTAGAAATTAGAGCAAAAATAAATGATGTCTCATATAATATTGATTAGATTTCACAAAACACAACCCATCATCATGACAAAAGGATAGTCCTTTCAATGTCACCTATAGCTTATCATGTATTGTATGGTCCTGTCAACCTATAAGTAATCCTGACCAAAAAGCAAAATGGTCATGTCTGAAGTCACAGTCTACCCAATCTTCCTCTTCACACCTAAGAGCACTTGTTGATATGCTATCCATTTGCTCTTTTTCTTTTTCTCCCTCCAATTACTTGCTTTAATTAATTAATTAATTAATCATTTTAATTAATTAATTAATCCACCTTAACTTAAGTTAATTAATTCTTTTAATTAACTAATCATTTTTTAAAAATTAATCACTCAACTAATTAATTAATTAATCTTTTTAATTAATTAATTAATCACTTTTTAAAAATCAAATTAACCTTTTTTTAATTAATCTACCCTTCATCCTAATTAATTAATCATTATTAAATAATTAATCCATCCATTCATTTCACCACATTAATTAGTTAATTGCTCATTTTAATTAATTAATTAATTAATCTCTCAACTAATCTAATTATCTAGTCTTGATAAAATGGAACTTTGGTCTTGTGAAATACTTTGTCTATCTCATCCACCAAAAACAAAGGTATTTTCACCCAACCCTCAAATTAAAATTAATCCAATTAATCCTTAAACCTCTCCACTTAATCATAGAATAAACTACGTGGTTTTTTATTTCTATTCAATTGGGTACATATGAGCATTTGGAATTTAAATCTAAACCACAAATCCAATTTCAAATTAATTTCATTTTCCATTTACTTTCAATTGTAATTATCTATTTCCATACTTTTGTAAGGGAATCTATGGTCTTCCTATAATCCCATAAGGACTAGAGAAGATATCCTATTTTTAATTAACATATTTAGTTAATTTAATTGCTTTGGAATTAAGGAGTGATTTAATGGTTCCCCTAGAATCCACAAGGACTAGAGGGAACACTCTCCTTAATTTATGGATGATTTTACTTAATTGTCCATTTAACTTCCCATGCTCTTATAATTATGTTATGCTTATGCATTTAAATTCCTTCTTATGATTGTCATCTTATAAATGTCATCCATGAAATTAATTTTTCTAGGTCAAATTAAACTTAAGAGTCAAATTTAGATTATTTAATAAAAAATGTAGTCCCCAAGCTCAACTTGGTTTGAAGACCAGTGATTTTATCCTTGAGTCATAATTAGGTTTTTTCTTAATTTTTTCATTTAAAAATAAATTAGGGTCGTAACTCCTAAATCCTTTTCAAAAGTCAAAAATTAATTTTTCAAATGATAGTCATTCCAATCATAACAAAGAAACTCACTCCACAACATCCTTAAATATCTCTCACCTTTCTTTAAATCAATTGAGGGAGGGACATTTGGGTGAGGTTTCATAATTGGCAACTCCTATATAAAAAATGAAAAACAAAATGGTCATGTCTGAAAGCTGTAGTCTACCTAATCTTCCTCTTTCTCATAAAATGTGATGTGATCCTAGGTAAGGCCACCTTCATATCAAGCTAATTATAGGATTCAAGCCTTTAATATAAAATTAGATGATGAACAATGTTTGAAATGGGAAGAAAAGTCATGGAATCCAAGAATTATGTAAAGGAAGAATAAAACTTAGAGCCTTGATTTCTTCTAGAACTAGATTTCCTTCTTGCAAACCTTTGTCTTTAGCCTTCTTATACCCAATAGGTCTCTGTTGATAGCCTTGAATTTTGTACAGAGCATCCATTCTCTTCTTTATTAATGGTATTCAGCTGGTCATGATATCTTTTGATCTATTCTGTCTTCATTCTCTGCAGCTTCACCTTGATAGGTTTCTCCTATATGTAGGTTGGGATCTCATGAACTGTGATGCTTACATCATCCTTATCTTGTCTTGTACAAAACAACTCATAAGCTTATGTTTTGTAAATACAATGTATGTGATTTTTGATTCTTTTCCTTTGTGCCATAATTAATTGATCATTTTGCCTTTTTCATTCTTTTTTTGTATTTTTTTTAAGATGTCCCATTTAAAGATAAATCAGATAAATTAATGCAAATTAGAAAGTTTAAACTTTTTATTACTAATAAAAGTCTCACCATGAGTACATTGAAGAATAAGCCTAGAAGGCGAAATATAGACTCATAAAGGCAAGACCTAACAAACTCAAATTCAAAGAAAAATTTAATAGAAAATAGACTCAAAAGACTTAGATTAGGACTCAGACACGGACTCAGACTCGGACATGGATTCAGAGGACTTAATCAAAGACTCAAAAGACTTAGACAGGGGTACAGCAACACTAGCACTCTTCTCAAAATACCGGTCATTGGGTTAAGCTTGAGATGGTCGAGTGAGCTCGGTGGTTCAGAAAAGGATTGATGGTGGTGCTAGACTTTAGGTCTAGGAGCAATGATGTCTTCACTATCAACGAGTTCTTGAATTTTGTGTTTCAGAGCCTTGCAGGCATTAGTTTTATGCCTTAGCCCTTAATGATAGTTGTAGATCTCATTAGCATTATATTCTTTAAGCAAGGGGTTTGGAGGAGGTCGTGGTTCTAAAGGCTTAACAAAATTAGCCTCTAAGGTTTTCTTGTAAATGGTGTCAAGGGGAATGCCTAGCTCAAAAAAAGTCCTCCTTTCCAATCTCATTAGCCGATGATAAGAGACATTATTTACCTCTCCTTCTCCTTTGGTAGTAGAGTTAGTGGTGTAATTATTGTTCTTATGATACCTCGAACTAGAGGACTCATCTTTGACTTGTCCTTATTGAATCAAATCCTTGATCTTAGTGGCAATAACAATGAGAGCTTTGAAACTAGAGAGGTAATGCATTTGCAGATGAGCCTAATATTAGGGGAGGAGATTCTTAATAATGATGTCAATTTACTTTACTACTGTTATGACCTAATTTCTAGAGAATGACTATCCTAGAGTTTAGGGAGACTTAAGATCACCTAAATCCATAAAACATCATTAATCTTATTAACATCTTATGTACATCCCATTTTGTAATATTTCCCAAGATCGAAACCTTATACATTCTCTACCATTTCTCATTATTACTTCAATCATTTATTCATAACCATAATATTCTAATGCCATCTCATAATCATGATTAGAACATCATTCATAAGTAACAACTAATGTTATCCACACATCAACTAATGTTATCCACACATTCTTACGTATTAGTACAATTGTATACACATAACAAGTATTATTAATTGTTTACAATATTCTTCAAAATAACATGCTTTAACACTATGCCTTAAGATACCATGGAGCTCTAGATTGTTTGTCATCAAAAGGGCATAACAACACAATATAACACTTTAGGAAGTCCCAAGCAAGAAGTATAGCTCAGAGTTACCTTGCTAACGGGACACCTCGACCTAGAAATCATAAACAACTACGGGATGAGACTAGCTTAGTGAGTACATAATAAGATAATTTAATATGAAGACTATGTAAATAAATCATCGTTTGGATTTTCTCAAGAAAACAAGGGGTGATGTTAATCAAAATTGGTCATTTTTTAATACATGTATGCATTTTAGCATAAATAATAATGTTTTAAAAGCGAAAAGCTTTATAAACATAAATGCTAAAGAGTGGCAGCCTAAGCCTCGCTTACTCACATATATCACATTACGCAAGACTGATCAGGCCTTATGGTTAGGCATTTCCTCCTAAAAGAGGTCAAGTACTCTTGCCCTACCCACGGGCTTATACCAAGTGTACAAGGTCTGATGTCTTTCCTCACATCATAGAGGATTTTTGCTTAGTTGTGGGTATTCATAAAAGGCATATTCAAGGTCCATATTGGAAATTCATTAGAAAGTATGTTGACATATCAATCATTCTTATCATTGAACAAACATGGAACCTAAGCAAAAGGTCCATTATGGTCTATATCACACAAAGGAGATGTGGGTTCTTATGGGGTTAATCAACCAATAGGCAATCATATAAACATATCAAATGTCATTTTGGTATACATTAAGAAATGGTGATTCAATAATGATTGCAAGGAAAAAGGCTTGATTACATTATATTACTAAGTACTCACCTCAACTCCTTTGCTCCTATCGATTAATTTAAGGTCCTTCTCGGTCTTGAGCAATTTCCCTAGCCTCTCTTTAAAGTTCTACACCCATAACATGTCAATGACACATTAATTAGTAACTAATGGTGTTACTAATTGTATTTTTCACTTGTTCTATTAGGCGTAGAGTAGGTAGGTATGGATTGGCCTTGTTGTTTTGTTTGATATGTGTTAACATTGCTTGAGGTTGAGGCAAAGAAAACACTTCCAGCTTGAACTTTGTTGTCCCATTTTAGGCTAGTATGGAGTAGACATTAAGGATGCCCGTTCAAGACCCTTACTTTGAGACAAGCCTCCTTGTCGCTGGCTACTTTGCCATTTATTCCTTCCCTTATTGTTCTGCTCCCTTTCTGCTCATTCAGCCCTTTTTGCCTTATTTCGTGCCTTTATAAGCTTAGCTTTATCAATGAGTTTGGCCATGGTAGGGAAATTGGTGGCTACTAAACTATTATACAATGGAGCAATCATTCCTCTTTAAAATTGATCAATCCTACTTACTTCGGTAGGTATTATGTGAGAGGCATATTTGCTTAAACGTTTGAATTCTTGAGCATACTCTGACACAGACATTTTGGGCTTCTACTTTAATTGCTAAATTGGAGGGCATGATTCTGTCTCTCTCCTTCAGTTAAGAATTCATCCATTAATCTTTATTTAAATTCAACCCATCTGGGAGGATCATCTCCATATAACTGATCCTTAATCTCCCTCTAGAACCATTCCCATGCAACCTTCTTGAGCTATAGCCCCACTAGTTCAATTAACGTTTCATCTGAACATGACCGTCTCTGAGCCACCTTATCTAATTCCTTTAAAAACTCTTGAGGATCTTTTCCTTCTTCTCTATTAAACTCGGGAGGTTTCATTTTCTTAAAATCATTCACCGAAACTCCTTCTAGTAACATTCGTCTTTGAACACGACATGGTACCCTTGGTAGAAGAGGAGGATTTTCTCCTACTCTAGGAATAGGTGGCACTAACAGTGGTGAAGGTGGTGAAGGCATTTCTTACCTTCTCTTTAATTCTTCAAGTTGCTGCCTTAGTTCTTGATTCTTTTACATCAATATGTCCACGTCCTCTGGCAATCCTCGTTCCTTTGTATCTACTATGCGTTGTCTTGATCGAGATGGCTCTCTATCGTCATCTTTTATAGATGCAACATTAGATGCTGCATCTAAAGCAATGCTCTTAGCCTCTTGAGCTCTTTGTCTCTCTTGCTCTATTTTATGAGGCAACATCTAAGCCACAACATTAACAATACCCTTCTTAGTTCATCTCATATATATCCCATTATATATATATATATATATATATATATATATATATATATATATATATATATATATATGTCATTCATAATCACCCAATTACTATTTACTATTCCCTTCTTGTTTTATAACCTCATTTGTTCATAACTTCTAACTATTTCATATAAACATATTATTCATTAATGTCACATATCATTTAATCTCTTGTATACATGTCATAAACCAATTCAATATCTTTTAGATATCTTTCATAACACAATCAAGAAAATATATAATACTATAGTCTAATTTCCCTTCTCAATGATCCTATTACAAAAACACAAATGAGAAAATTCATGAAAGCGCTAAATAATTTAGCCACAATGTTAAAAGTACCTAAATAAACTATTCCTTAAATTATAGATTTAAAATATATATTAATGCTTGATAACAATAGTTTAAATGGAGAAGGTCAAAACATAAAGAGTCAAACACGATCACAAAAAGGAAATTTCACAATTTTTTTTAAGACTGGGTACAGGCTCTAACACAGCCAGGGTAGAATGTCATCACGCGGCAACAAGCCAACATGCCACAGTACACTGGCCAGCCTTAGTGCCCCATAGGAAGGCTTTGTGAATTGCAGCTAGGCTTTACCTGCTGCACACTAGCCTTCAGCGACCCCCCAGCAACCCTTCTATGTGCAATAGCTAGGAGCTGCCTACTGCTTGCCAAGCCTAGTGACCCTCCTGCATGCTGCAGCTGGGAGTGCCTCCTAACTAAGTCATGACTTAATTTTTTTTGTTTAGGAGCCAACTCCTAATGAAGAGACTGCAATCTTGTCCAAAAAAAATTCCCTTATCTGCTTTAAATTGAGGTTTAGTTTCTCTATAAAATTCAATCAACACATGTAAAGAGAAAAGTAATACTTTATTCAAAGATATTTATTTATAACTCATTTAACATTAGTACATCATATGTACACAAAAGGTTTCATATACATCCCGTCGGTGATCATTCATATTAGCCTACCTATTACATATACATACATATCGACTGTTTCACCAAAATCTAACCCAAAATTTATCTATTCTTTTTCTTATTTTCTTAATCCCTTACACCGCATTCACTATTTTCAGCTTCATTTTCCCCAAGGCCCATACATCTATAGCCTATTGATAATAGTGAAGAGGATAACAGATGCCTTTTAATAAGGCATCCTTCTTCTAAATGATCTAGTCTTCCACAGGCTACATACAGATGTTTAGGAAATCTCGGCATAACATCACGGAGAGGTGGGAGTGGCTCTGCTTCCAGATTTGGCACATATCTCTAACTCAAGCTAATTTCCATTTCACATTTTCCATTATTCTTTTCAATTTTCTCACTTCTTCCCTTAACTTATGAAGTTCCCTCATAGCCTCCTCATCTTATGCTCTCATCCTTACTACCCAAATAAGATCAATATCCTCCTTCAGGTCTGTCTCCTCAAGTTCAGGTAGAGTGATCGAAGCAGTATCTGATACTTCCCTTTCTCTCACTGGGTTACAAATTTATGGCATTTACATCCATAGTCAAGTAATATAACACAACATTACAATGACACCATAACACCATAATAAATAAATGGATCACAAAGATAAGAGAATAACTTAACACATATCATTAACATAGATCTAATTTAACAACATAAATGGACAACAATAAGGATTCCTATGCTCTATGGTTTAACCTATAATTCATATAACTATTAAGTCTAAATAGGACTTAAACATTTAGCTCTAATACTAACTCTGTCATGACCCAATTTCTAGACCATGACTATCCTAGAGTTTAAGGATACTTAAGGTCACCTAAACCTATAGAACACCATTAATCTTATTAATATCTTATGTACATCCCATTTTGCAATCTTTCCTAAGATTGGAACCATATACATTCTCTACCATTTCTCATTATTACTTCAATCATTTATTCATAACCATAATATTCTAGTCTATCTCCTAATCATGATTAGAACATCATTCATGAGTAACAACTAATGTTATCCATGCATTCTTACTTACTAGTACAATTGTATACACATAACAAGTATTATTAATTGTTTACAATATTTTTCAAAATAACATGCTTTAACACTATGCCTTAAGATACCATAGAGCTCTAGATTATTTGTCATCAAAAGGGCATAACAACACAATATAACACTTTAGCAAGTCCCAAGCAGGAAGTGTAGCTTAGAGTTACCTTGCTAACGGGACACCTCGACCTGGAAATCATAAACAACTATGGGACAATACTAGCTCAATGAGCACATAATAATATCATTTCACATGAAGACAATGTAAATAAATCATCATTTGGATTTTCTCAACATAGCAAAGGGCGATGTTAATCAAAATTGGACATTTTTTAATTCTTGTATGCATTTTAGCATAAATAATAATTTTTTAGAAGCAAAAAGCTTCATACACATAAATGTTAAAGAGTGGCAGCCTAAGTCTCACTCACTCATATATATCACATTACATAAGATTAATCAAGCCTTATGGTTAGGCGTTCCCCCCTAACAGTGGTTAAGTACTCTCGCCCTACCCACGGGCTTATACTAAATGCATAAGGTTTGATTTCTTTGCTTACATCAGAGAGGATTTCTGCTTAGTTGTGGGTATTCATAAAAGGCATATTCAAGGTCCACAATGGAAGTTCATTAGAAAGTTTGTTGACATATCAATCATTCTTATCATTGGACAAACATGAAACCTAAACAAAACGTCCATCACGATCCACACCACACAAAGGAGATGTGGGTTCTCATGGGGTTTATCAACCAATAGGCAATCAAATAAACATATCAAATGTTATTTCGATATACATTAAGAAATGGTGATTCAATAATGATTACAAGGAAAAAGGTTTGATTATATTATATTACTAAGTACTCACCTTAACTCCTTTGATCCTATCAATTAATTCAAAGTCCTTCTTGGTCTTGAGCAATTTCCTAGCCCTTGCTTTAAAGTTCTACACCCATAATATGTTAATGACACATTAATTAGTAACTAGTGGTGTTACTAATTGTATTTTTCACTTGTTCTATTACTTTTACTTATCATAGGGACATACTAATTATGTCATACATGTGCTTATACTTTATTATTACTTCTAAACATCTTCAAGTTGAATTCCTCATTCAAATTCATGATTCCAAGTCCATATTTCCAAATTCCCAAATTGTTCCATAAACCCTAGAAATTGGGGAAAACCATCAATTTCACTTTCAAATCTTAAATTGACTATAGATTCATCAAATTAACACCTAGGCAATTAATTCTCTCTATTTAATTTGAGTAAATTTATTCTTATTCACATAAACCTTACTTGTCCCATTCATGTAAAGTTTAAGGAAATTCTCTAATTCCTCATCCAATCTTTGACTTAATTAAAGAAATGCAAGATTAGCATATCACATAACATATGTGATCACTTAATTATCACTATCCAATATTAGATCATCAAGTTCCTCTTTTGACTGTGTTCAAGCCTCTAAGATTTTTAAGTTTTAAATCATGTTCTCAAAAGTCATTCTAACACTTCTAATCCATTCTTCTCTATCTAAAATAGCCATAGGTGCATTTAATTAGAGAATAGGCCTTTTTATCCACCATGGTTGAACTCCCTTCATGGTGTAGAAGAAATATTCAAGCATCCAAAATTCTAAAATTAACCTTAAAGTGTAAAAAGAATAGACAAATGTAATTTCTCACCTTAGTTAGCTCTAGTCCATAAGGTTTTTGTTGCAAGTGGGTAGAGAGAATTCCTTTCTTTAGTGTAGGATTGGTGTAGAGAGAAGTAAAAAGTATGATTTCTCAACATAGCCTTGCTTATATATTTAATAGGTTGGATGGTGATGATTCATTAAGCTTCATCTAATGGTTAGGATTTGATTTTAATCAATGGTTAAGATTGTAGCTAGTTGGATGGCTAGGATTCTCTCTACAAATATGATGATCATCATGAAGCATTAGTGTGCTTAAAGTGAACCTAGACCCATATGTAGGAAAAGTGAGAGTTTAATTTGATTTTTGATTTTGACTTAGTCAATATGTGTGGCTAATTAGTCAAGATCCTATGACTCACTATTCTACAACATATATTTCAATGTCTTGGGCCAAACATTTAAGCTCATGTCTTTTGGTGTTCTTTACTTCTTGGGCCTAATAGGTTGGCCTCTTGTATTAGGTTTGGGCCTTTGCTACACTAAGGCCCATTAACAACTTAGAAATTTCCCTTATAACATTTTTTTCTTTCCTTACACTAAAACTCTTAAATTTATGTTCCTTAACCTCTTCATATATAGCACTAGTTGTCATAAGAATTCTATTTAATTCTCAAAACATAGTTAGTCATGAATTATATAAACATTCCCAATGGCACCATAATGCTCCTAACTAATTCCCTTTCATTTCCTTTACTAGGCTACACCTAAAAATCTTAGTCTTTTAACATTACTAGTAATCAAAATGAGCTATAAAAACTTGGGTATTACAACTTCAGATGGACGGTTCACCATTTGAGCTGTTTTTATCCTCCACCTTATAAGGAACGCAGTGAAGGATTCTCTTTGCCTTTGTTTTGTGGTTTCCATATCTTGACGGGAGACATCCACCTTGATTTTATAGTGGTATTGCTTAACAAATGCATTACATATGTCATCTTATGTTTTCTTGTGATTTTGGTCGAGATCTAATAACCACTTAATAGCAGCTCTGGTTAAGGTTTATTGGAATAACTGAGCAAGGAACTTGTCATCCACACCAAAAGGTCTCATGGCACCTACATACATCTTAAGATGAGTTTTGGGACACGTGGTGCCATTAAACTTGTCCATGACTGGCATTTTAAATTTTGGTGTGTAGGAAGGGAGTTAAGGAGTTGACATCTATCATTTTTGACTTTCTTTAGTGTTCTCTCCATGGCCTCAATTTTCTCCATCAATTTGTCAGCTTTGAGAAAGTTAGAAAAATCTCCACTTTAGAAAGGATTCATAGTGGGAGAAGGAATGGTTGCATTCAAGTATGCAAAAGGCGAGGTTAGAGTTTCAGGTGCTTTCCTTTTATCGGTGAGATTGATAATAGAGGGAGTAGGAGTGGGGGCATGGCTAGTCTCGGCTTGGGTAGATGTAGGCTTAACACAAGAGGCTTAACATAAGCAGGAGGGAGAGTGACAATGGCATTGGTCATTTCCTTGACCTCATTGATGATCGACTAGTGCTGGAGGTTGAGGGCATTGGCAAAGGTGGCAGACTAGGCATTAAGAGCATTGGTGAAAGTGTCAGCTTGGGTCTTAAGGGTGGTGGTGAGTGCAGCTTGAAAAGTTTCCTCTTGTTTCTTGAGGAGATTAGTAAAAAAGGTGCTCATTGCATCTTGGTCAAAAGGGCTAAAGGTGTTGGCCATTGGTACCTTGAAACAGACAAAAGAAAGAGGGTAAGAATATAACATTGTGAAGGAAAAAATGGTATGAATGTGAAGGTGTGTCGGGAAAAGGATTCCTTTTATGTGGTTGGTCACTAGGATTACATATTGACAAGGTGAGTGTGTAGGGTATTTGGGGTAATGGACCACTGATTTAAGGCTTTACGTTGTCCAGCTTCTCATGTTATGTATGCATAGCAATGTTATAATGCATGTTGAAAAAGGTTTGATGGGCATATGCACAGGTGTCTCTATTATTATGGTATATGGAACCTAGGGTCAATGCTAGGGCAACTACATGCACAAGGGTGAAGAGTGGTTTAATTTAAGAGTCTTTGTCCTACTAGAGCATCGATATACCTAACCACTTATGAGGCAAAGAGCCTTGCATGGGTCTAACAATATTGATTGCTTGTTATACCACCGAAATGATAGGGGATTCATCACGGGATGGAATGCTTTCACTATCTCCCAACATACTCAAAGAGAGCTATCGAGTCAATGCTACTCGTCATCCAAAAGTTTTCCTAAAGCTAAGGTTTAGGCAAGGAGCATTTATTATGCAAAGTGATCCATAAAAGTCAAATTATACTTAATGAGCCAAATGGAGATTATTTTAGAAAAATTTTTCCTTAACCAAATAGTAATCCTCTCATTTTCCTTTTTATTGAAAAAAATGGTAACCAATGCCAGTGGAGTCGCCAGTTATGAGGCCTTACTCGAATGTTGGCTCAGTCCGTTAGACGAAACCAAGACGTCCATTCGGGTTTAGACTCACGATGGAACCCTTGGATTCAAATTAATTGATTTTGAAAATGATTTTGGGAGTCGCCACCCTAATTTATTTTTAAATGAGAAAATTTAGGAAAAACTCAATTGACTCCAATTCATTAATTTTTAATTAATTTAGCCAAGGATAAAATCATTAGCCTCGAACTAGGTTTGAGCTCGGGGACTAGGTTTTTGGTTTTGAATAATCTAAATTTGGCTTTTAAGTTTAATTTGACTTTGAAAAATTAATTTCATGGATGATAAATATTATGTGACAATGTCATGATTAATGCATGAGTATGATTTGAGTGTAATGAGAAACTTTAAATAAAACATTCACAAATTAAATTAATTAAAAAAGGAGAAAGGAGATTGATTGGGATTTAGATTGAGGTTTGGATTTAGATTCCAAACGTGCCTACGTACCAATAGGGATCAAAATCCATGTAGTTCATTCCATGATTAAGTAGAGTGGTTTAGGGATTGATCAGATTGATTGATTTGATTTGCGTTTGTCGGTGAGAAGAAAAGGTTGATACCTTTGCTTTTACTGGATGGAGAGTTTTACCAGACCGAAATTTCATTTTATTAGGATCAGGTGATTGGATTGATTGGGAGATTAATTAATTAATTAATTAAAATGATTAATTAACTAATTAATATAATGAAAATGATGGATGGATTAATTAATTAAAAAGATTAATTAATTAATTTGGATGAAAGGTGAGTTAAGAAAATGATTAATCTTGGAGGATTAATTAAATAATTAAAATGATTAATTAACTAATTAATATGATGAAAAGGGTGAATGGATTAATTAATTAATTTGGATGAAGGGTGAATTTAAGAAAATGATTAATTTTATTTTAAAAAATTGATTAATTAATTAATTAAAAAGATTAATTAATTAATTAATTAAGTGATTAAAAAAAGAGAATTTTAGTTAATTAAAAAGATTAATTAACTTGGTTAGGGTGAGGTAATTAATTAACTAAAAAGATTAATTAATTAATTAGAGAGTGGTTATCAACTCTAACTCAAGGTATGTTTGAAATGAGGAAATAAAATGGCTATTTATAGGAAAATGAGGTGAGGGTGATTTGAAAAGTAAAAATGTGAAAAGATGAAAAGGATAGGGCTAAAAAATATTTAAAAAATGAAAAAAATGGCAATTTGGTCAATTTGACCCGCAGAGCTGACAAGGGAGGCACAGTTTCGCATAAAGGCCGTGCGGCCAGGCATGAACAGCCATGTCTGAGACACATGGTTGCCACACCTCAGAGGGCATGGATCTGCGCTGCTTGGATGCTAATCCATGTCTGGCCTAATGTGGCTCCTCTAGCTTTTCCAGGTGCTTCTTCAGTCCATTTTTTAGACTTCTTGGTCAGTTTTTGACAGTTACATAGCTCAAAAAATTATCGGTCAATGTTGTTAGGCTCGAAATTAATTTTAGAACATTTTAGCAGTTAGTCTGAGAGAAAATTTGATCATTTTTGAAAAAATATTGTCTGGTATAAAAGGTCTGGTCAAGGTAGGAAAGGCGTCAAATTGTGTCAGAAATACTTTGGTCGATTTTGAAGAATTTATAATTAATTTTGAAGGTGTTGAAATAAGGGTTCACAATAATGAAATAATGATCTTGAATTGATGAAGAGATTGATTAAATGAATTGGGCATAAGAGAAAGGCATGACACTTGAAAGGCTATTTGACATGTATTGAAGTGTTAAGTGTACTAAGATGATTGTTAAAGTGAATTGATATTAAGATCATGACATTGTGTTTGACTTGAGAAAAGTTTTGGTACGAATTATAAGATGTTTTCATGTGAGCCTATGAAGGCTAAATGGGCAAGACTTTTAAAGTCAACATTTATGTGCAAGTGATGAGTGCAATTCTAAGTGCAACTCTAAGTGTATGTGAATGTTATATGTGCATGAGGTAGTTATTGGATAGGATAGCATGATGATTAAATAAATACTAAGTATTGAATTAAATATTATGCTAGAGCTTAAGGAGTTTTAGAAATTCAAGGGCTATGAATACTAGGAGCGAAGGAACCATAAGGTGAGTAAACATTATGTTATTGTTACAAGTACAAGCTATCATGAATATGTTATGGGAACCTTTGAGATTTTTGAAACCTAAGTTCACTTCCATTTCAAATTTGATTATGTGATTTCTTTGTTAAGCTTGGGTTGCCAAAGGACAATTGGTCCAAAGCCATTACTGGTTGTTTAATGATATGAAAGATCCTTCATGATTGTTGCCTTACCTTATTTTTTTTCTAGAATCACACTATACTTTTATCTCTTATTTAATGAGTTGAATTGCTATTGCCAATATGCTACATGCTATTGCTTCATTAAGTGCTATGGTTATAAAGTGATTACCATTAGCTTTAGCTATGGTACCTCTTAATCTTTTATGCAGAAATCCTCGTGCTGATTCGAGTAATCATTGGAACCTATGCACATGATCTTAACCGGATGGATAGAGGTAGTGTATTCACCTCAGCTAAAAGGGGCGATTCTAGCCATTGAGCCTGATCAGTTTCATAAATTTGTAAGTTATTGAGTTGGGAGTTGGAATTTGGTATGAGGCCACCTCTCCCTTAAGCGAATGAGCTACTATAGTCATTTACTCTTATTAGGTAATAAGTGTTATAAGTGTGATTTCTACAAACCTGCTAAGAAAATCTTGCTAAATTGAAAACTATAAACCATGATTTGTAAATCATGAACTATGTGCTATATGCAATGGATTTTCCTTAAAATGGGATATATGATATTGTTTATGCTATATTGTTTACTCATTGAGATAATCTATCTCACCCTGTTTTTTTTATGTGGTTCCAAGTGAGCAATATGAGGAGGCAAGGTGATGGCTTAAGCATTCTACTTCACTTGGGGGATTCCTTGTCCAAGTCTTTAATTATACTATGTGTCATGACCCATCTTTGAGCCATGACTATCCTAGGGCATAGGGAGACATAAGGTCACCTAAACCCATAGAACCCGCTTATAAGTTATTAATTGTCAAAGAAAACCATGCTACCCTTATCCCAAGATCGGAACCAAAGTAACCATTCCTTATCACCAATTACCATATCAATCATCTATAAGATAAACATTTACCATTTTAAATCCATTTTCATGCTTATTGCTTTTGAACTCCATTTTCCAATATTTTAATTACAACTCGTTCATATACTACTTAAGTGCTTAGACTAAAATAAAATAATATGAAACCACACACATACTAAGAATATTCTAAATTATATCATTATTACAGACCTTAACAATCCATGGAGCTCCAGAGTAAAACTTCCAAAATACAACATAGTATATACAACATAATACCAAAAGCAGCAACGCAATTTCCAAGCGAAGATGCAGAACTTGGAATTTACCTTGCTAATCTATCAGCTAGTCCTAAAAATAAACAACTATGAGATGAGACAAAGCTTACAGAATAATATCATAAAGATTAAACAATGGTGTATGCTCAAAGGTGATTCCTTATAGCAATAAAGTAAAGTGGGTTAGAAATTATTCTTATGGAACAATTTTTCCATATATATATATATATATATATATATATATATATATATAATAGATATTATATCTTTAGCCAAACAATTCCTTTCTTGGAAATGGTATGTTTCCCCCATAATCAATCGAATGGCAGCATATCCCTTGCTTACTCCCATATACCTCGTCACACGTACAACTAATTAGGCCATACGTACTGGGGACCTTAAACCCTTCCCAACTAAGATTTGGATATTTTACCCTATCTGCAAGTCTATTACTATTGTGCACAATGCCTGATGTATTGCCCTAAATCAGAGGGGTATTCTGCTTATCATGGTATCATTATAATATTTTTCCTTTCTATCCATGAAATGATTCCATAGATAATATATCAATAACAATTAGGTTCTCATTATTGATCACATTATAAGATCAAAGCAATATAGGCTCACTAGGCAAAATGTCATAAAGGAATATTTTATTTACTTTGGCTCAATAATCGATAAAGCAGATAATGCTTGCCAAAGAATTGCAATGCATTTCAAATTGGAAATGATTTAACATTTATGCTTATATTTAAAGCACAAGTTGCAAAATATTATTAAGTACTCTCCTCTCACTCTTTAGGTCCTATATCAATAAAATTAACGCAAATTATAGCGAGGCTCCTCAGTATCTCGAGCAATGCTTTTGCCTTTCGATTCTACAATACATCCAAACAATGTACATCAATTTCTATTCCTTTAACTTTATAACCAAACTCTAAATATTTCATATAAACATATCATTCATCAATGTCTCATATCATTTACCCCTTGCTTACACTCGTCATAAACTAATTCAATATCTTTTAAATATCACCCATAACATAATTAAGGAAATACATTTAACACTAATATCTAATTGCATTCTCAATGATCTTATTATAGGATCACGAATGAGAAAATTCATAAAAATGTTATTGAAATAATCTAGCAATAAGTCACAAACACTAGGACAAACTATTTCAATATGCCCAAAAACATAACTGCCGATGGGTGAAACTTCAGCCGTGCCTCTACCCGTGGGAGGCTATTGGATGAATTTCTAAATTTGTCCTTATCACACAGCTAGAATCTTAGCTATGTAGTCACCTGTGGCTGTCCAACCACCATTGATCTTCTCATGCTTTCTTTGTTATCTCTCACTTATAAAACCCCAAATTTTCTCCCATCCTCTTAGTCCCTCAACTAACATGCAAAACTAGTCCTTCCTTAAATTCCTCCACCAAAATCAAACCATAAAAATCAAAGAAAAGTATATGCTTGCCAACAACCCATCACTCTTAGGTTAGGAACAAGGAAAGAAACACTTAAACATAAAATCTTACCTTGAAATGCTTTAAATTTGATCTTATGTAAAATAACAAATTGAGAGATTTTAGTCTTTGGTGAGAATGTCATTTTGATGCTAGGTTACAAATGAAAAGAATTTACATATTTTCACTTTATACATAAATGAAATCAATGGTGGTGATTTAATCTCACAAGATCAATGGTCACATTTTTGCCTAAGATAGATAGTTAAGATTGATTAAGATGGATGGTTAAGATTGCCCTTAGGTGTATAGTGACTTGGCACCATAATGATGAGTTTCATAATCACCAAAATGCATATGGACATGGTGATGGGAAAGTGGATTAGCTTAGTTGTTAAAGTTGACAAAAGTGAACAAAGATGGCTATCATCCAAAATGGTGACTAACCTAACTTAACCTCACCCTAACCCTTAGTTAACTTATTCTAACCTTAGCTTAGTTAAGTCTCACCAAATTTGAATCTTAGTGGGCTGGCCATTCAATGGGCTTGGGCCTTGAGTCCAAAGTCCATTAATGAGCCCATTCGAACACGTTTTCCAAACTTAAAAATTTTTCGTAACTTTTTTCCTTTCCTTTCACTTAGCATTTTAAATCCTACCTTCCCATATCATAATAAACTAAAACTAAGACATATTGCTTTAAATTAATTTAATAAAATATACATGAACATTTACATTTCTTAAAGATACACAATAATGCACTTAGCACCAAAAAGGGTTTCTTTCATCCCATCACTATATCATTGGTACTATACTCATAAAAATTTATATTTTATGGTATTATTATAACTCTAATGAGCAATGGAAACCTTGGGTATTACATTCTACCCCCCTTAAAAAGAATTTGTCCATGAATTTTAAAAACTTACCCGTTATCTAAAACAAATGCAGGTACCATTGTAGCATATCGTTCTTGCTTTCCCATATGTATTCCTCCATATTGTGGTTATGCCATTACACTTTCACCATTAGTACTTCTTTTTTTCTCAGCTTCTTTACTTAGTGATCTGAAATGGTAATTGGAACTTCTTCATAGGAAAGGTCTCTATCAATCTCAATATGCTGGGGTTGTAATATGTGCAACGAATTAGATACATACTTCCTCAACATCAACACATGAAAAACTAGATGTACGTGTCCTAATGCAAGTGGTAATGCTATCTTATATGAAACTTCTCCGATCCTACCGAGAATCTTAAAAGGTCCGACAAATTGAGGAGATAACTTTCCCTTCTTGCCAAATCTTATCACTCCCTTCATTGGTGAAACCTTCAAGAATACATGGTCCCCCACCGTAAACTAAATATCTTTCCTCTAAAGATTAGCATAACTCTTATGATGACTAAAAGCGGTTTTTAGTCTCTCTTGGATATCCTTCACCTTTTATGTGGCTTCCCTTACCATGTCAAGGGCTTTAAGATATTTATCGCCAACCTCCATCCAACAGATTGGCGATCAACACTTTCTACCATACAATGCTTTGTAAGGCACCATTCTTATAGAAGAATGATAACTATTATTTTATGCAAATTCAATAAGCGGAAGGTGCTTATCCCAGCCACCTCTAAAGTCCATAACACACATACGAAGCATATCTTCCAGTGTCTAAATTGTTCTTTTAGACTGTCCATTTGTCTGCAGATAGAAAGCAGTGCTGAAGTTGAGTTATGCTCCTAATGCCTCTTGTAATCTTTGCCAAAATCTCAAAGAAAACTGGGTACCTCAATCTAAAATAACTGAAAGTGGAACTCCATGCAATCTTATGATGTCATCAACATAAATACGAGCATAATCAATTACTATATATGTGGTCCTCACTTTAATGAAGTATGTCGATTTCATCAATCGGTCCACTATGACCTAGATAGAGTCATAACCTTTCATTGTGTTGGGTATCCCACTACAAAATCCATAGTAACATGTTCCCACTTCCACTCTGGCAATTTTATCTCTTGAAGTAATCCAGAAGGTTGTTGATGTTCAAATTTCACCTGCTGATAGGTGAGACAAGAAGCAACAAAATTCACCACGTTCGTCTTTAATCCCAGCCACCAATATGAACCTTTAAGACCATGGTACATTTTGGTGGCACCTGGATGAACACTATAAGTAGTCTAGTGTGCTTCCTTCAGAATCCTCTCTCTTAGCCCTTCTACATTTGGTACACAAAGCCAATCGCCACATTTTCGAACATCTTCTTCCACCCTGAACTTTGGAGCTTGTCCCTATTTTAAGTCTTCCTTAATCTTCACCAAATAAGGATCTCAACTTTGAAAAGTCTTGATTTCATTAATAAATTTCAGGTTCACTTGGAAGTAAGCTAACAATACTTGTGAATCACTTACCTCCAATCACAAGCCTTCATCAAACATCTGCTTTAATTCCCTCACCACAAGCCTCCTTTGTCTCGCTACATGAGAAAGACTACCCATAGATTTTCTACTAAGAGCATCTGCAACAACGTTAGCTTTACTAGGATGATAGAAGATTTGACAATCATAGTCTTTGAGTAACTCTACCTATCGCCGCTGTCTCAAATTTAAATTCCTTTCCTTTAAAATATATTGAAGGCTCTTATGATCAGTATAGATCTCACATTTCTCCTTGTATAAATAATGTCTCCATATCTTTAAAGCAAAGACAACTGCTGCCATTTCTAAATCGTCAGCTGTATAATTCACTTCATGTCTCTTCAATTGCCTGGATGCATAGGCAATACCCTTCCCATTCTGCATTACTACACACCCTAAACCAATTCTTGAGGCATCACAGTATATAGCAAAACCTTCATTTCCATCAGGTAAAGCTAATACTGGAATACTGGAGCTGAAATCAAGAAATTTTTAAGCTTTTGGAAACTCTCCTCATAAGCTTCATCCCACTTATATCTAACCTGCTTCCTAGTAAGCTTTGTTAATGGTGCAACTATCTTGGAGAAGTCTTTTATGAATCAGCGATAATAACCTACAAACACTAAAAAACTCCTCACCTCTGTGACCGTAGTGGGTCGAGGCCAATTCACTACTGCTTCTACTTTCTTGGGATCTACTATGATTCCTTCCTTACTTACCACATGTCTAAGAAAACATACTTGCTCTAACCAAAAGTCACACTTTGACAACTTGGCGTAAAGCTTATGTTCCCTCAGAGTCAGTAACACTATTCTCAAATGTTCTTCATGGTCCTCCTTACTCTTCGAGTAAATTAAGATATCATTAATAAACACAATCACAAACCTATCTAAGAAAGGTCTGAATACTTGATTCATCATGTCCATGAAAGCTGCTAGTGCATTGGTCAATCCATATGGCAATACAGTGAATTCATAATGACCATATCTCATTCTGAATGCAGTTTTACAAATGTCCTCACCCTGAATATTTAACTGATGATATCCCAATTGTAAATCAATTTTTAAGAAGTAACTGGCTCCTTGTAGCTAGTCAAATAAATCCTCTATCATTGGTAGAGGATATCTATTCTTCACAGTCACCTTGTTCAACTGTCTATAATCAATACATAATCTAAGAGATCCATCTTTCTTTTTGACAAACAAAATCGGAGTGCCACACGGGGAACTACTCGGTCTAATAAAATCCTTGTTGAGTAAATCTTACAATTGGACCTTTAATTCCTTTAATTCTAAATGCCATCTGGTAATGCGGTACT
>CANTUT010000648.1:52500-85000 GCA_947687605.1 Reutealis trisperma | reverse complement strand
GAAACACATAGCTTATACACATAGCTCATGATTATAATTCATGAATCAAGTTGCAATTTAGCAAGATTGCAGAAATCACACATATATCACATAGTGAGTGAAGGCTATTGCTCTATCACTCGAACACATAGAGCAGAGGTGGCCTTATACCAAATTCTGACTCCTATCACATAGAAGGTGTGAAGCTGATTAGGCCCCATAGTTAGAACTACCCCTTTCTAACTGAGGTGGATACACTACCCCTATCCATCGAGTTAAGACCATGTGCACAGGTTTTGATAATTACCCATATCGGCACGAGGATTCTGCATAAAGGGTTAAAGGTACTATAGCTAGAGCTAATGGTAATCACACATATCAATAACATTTAAGGCAACAATCACATATTTCACAATGGCAATATTAGTTTAACTTATTGAACAAAAGATACAAGAATAGTGTAGTTCCAAAAAGAATGTAAGCTATGGTAATAATTACAAGAGTTTCTCATTGGATAAACAAAAGTGGTTTTTTGGCCAATTGTACTTTGGCAGCCTAAGTTTTACAAAGAAATCACTTAATCAAATTTTAGGACAGAAAGAACTTGGGTTTCAAAGATCACGAAGGCTCACATAACAAGATACCACATGTTTGTAACATATCATAATGCTACTTACACTTGAACAAGATTACAATGTTCACTCACATAGAAGCAAGAATATAGAGTTTATTCACCTTGTGGTTCCTTTGCTGCTAGTATACGTAGCCCTTTGAATTGCTAAAGCTCCTCAACTCCAACATAATATTTAATTTAATACTAAGTGTTTATTTAATCATGATTCTCTTATCCCATAACTACTCCATGCAATATAGCATTCACATACACTTAGAGTTACACGTATAAGTGTACTCATCACTTGTACATAACATGTTGACTTTAAAGTCTTACACACTTAGTATAGACTTTAAAAGTCTTACACACTTAGCCCTGATAGGCTCACATGAAAGCACATTACAATTATGTCAATACCTTTCTAAGTTCATCATAATATCATAATATTAATTCATTTTAACAATCAACTTACTTAACACTTCCATACATATCAACTAATCACTTAACCTTTCAAGTGTCATGCTTAACTTTTATGTTCCATTCATTTAATCAATCTCTTTATCAATTCAAGTCCATTAATTCATTATTAAGTCCTCATAAAATCCATTTTTATATTTCCCAATCATATTCACATTCTAATCATAATATAAGGTTAAGATACCTTAAGTATACCAAAGTGCCTCTAGGCTTGTCTAGTGTCATTCCTTCGACTATCATGTAATTTTATCATTTATCATACATACATACATGCCAATAACTATCAAAATAATTTGCATAAAAATTATAGACATTGGGATAAAAATATTAATGTAGGCCGAATGCATCATGAAATGGAAAATTAAATTTTTCTTTCTTTTCGCATTTTCCATCTATTTTATTAATATGTAAAAACATGGTTTGAACCAAGATTTTTCATATAAACACAACAAAAATCATTTTGAAATATTAATTTACATGAATTGGCCACATATGGTATTTCTCATACATGAAAATTCAATTTTTAGGTTACAGGGTACAAAACTATGAGTTTTCTTGTTTTTGGTATTTTTTGGTCATTACAGTAATGTGTAAACAGGTGGTTTAAATCATTATTTTTCATTCAGTCATAGAAAATATCAGTTTAGAACATCTTTGTGCATGATTCAACAGCCATAGGTAGGATTTATATAAAAAATTTCCAAGTTTTAAGACTTAGGTGAAAATCATGAGTTTTTGGCTTTTCGCGCTTTTCATTCATGATGATCATCACCATTTTAGAGAGAATCCTAGCCATCCAACATAATCAAATCTTAGTCATTCATTAAGATTAAATCCTAACCATTGGACTTAACTTGATCAAATCCTCACCATCCAACCCAGTATATATGTAAGAAAAATTATGTTAAGAAATAACATTTAGCCTATCTCTACACCAAAATCTCACACAAAGGAAGGAAATTCTCTCTACACTAATTGCAACAAGAACTTTAGCAAATCAAAGCTAACCAAGGTGAGAAATTATGTTCACCTTCTCGTTTCTATGTTCTAAGGTTAATTTAGTATTTTAGTTATATAAAAACCCTTCTATACCGTAAGAAAATTCAGCCAACCTAGGGAAATCATACATAAGATGTGGTTTTGAATGATGAAGAAAAATGATTTAGAAGTGTTAAATTGAATTTTGGGAACTTGATTCAAAACTTGGAAACCTTAGAGGCATAAACATAGTTAAAAGAGAAACTTGGTGTTCTAACACTAGATTGTGATAATAAAGTGATCATATATGTTATATGTTTTGTAAATTTCATATTCCTACAATTAATTTGAAGATTTGATGAGGAATTATGAGTTTTCTCCAAATTTGACATAAGTGGGATAAGTTAGGGTTCATATGAATAAGAGTAAATCAACTCAAATTAATTGGTGGAAATTGATTGCCTAAGTGTTACTTTGATGAATCTATAATTAATTTGAGGTTTGAAAGTGAAATTGATAGTGTTCCCCAAATTCTTGGGTTTATGGAACAATTAGGGAATTTTGAGATTTTGACTTGGAATTATGAAATTGAATGAGGAACCTACCTTGGAAATTATTAGAAATAAGAATAGATATGAATATGTATATGATACTATTGATACATCTTCATTATAAGTTGAAGTAATGAAACAAGTATAAGGTATAATTAGTAACACCATTAGTTACTAATTGTCATGTAATTGAAATGTTATGGATGTAGAACTTCAAGGTAGAGGTAAAGAAATTGCTCAAGACTGTGAAAGGCATTAAACTAACCAAAGAACAAACAAACAATAGGACCAAAGGAATTAAAGTGAGTACTTAATAATATGATGTAACTATGCCTTTCTTGCAACCATTGTTTGAATTACCATTCCTTGACATGTACTTGAAATGACATTTGATATATGGTTGCCTATTGATTGTTGAACCCTTTGGAAATCCATATCTTCCTTATATGGTATTGACCATGATGATCCTTTTGCCTTAATCCTACATTATGCTTAATGATGATAATGATTAATATGCCAAACTATCTTTCATTGATTTCCTATTGTGGACCTTGAATATGTTTTTCGTTGATACCCATGAATAAGCAGAAATCCTCTCTGATGTGAGGAATTACATCAGACCTTGTGCACTTGGTATAAACTTATGGTAGGGCAAAAGTACCCAACCTCTGTCAGGGAGGACGCCTAACCGAAGACCTGATCAGTTTTAGGTAATGTGATGCATGTGAGTGAGCAATGTTTAGACTACCACTCTAATATTTATGTATAGGAAGCTTTCCACTTCCAATACAATATTATTTCTGCTAAAATGTATTCTAAAGTCTAATATGACCAATTTTGATTAACATCACTCTGTTGTTACCTTAAATCAATCCAAGTGATAACCCTTACATTGCCTTTATGTTATATTATAGTATTGTGTACTCACTAAGCTTGTCTCATCCTGTGGTTGTTTATAATTTTCCAAGTCAAAGTGATTTGTTAGCAAGGTAAACTTTGAGCTACGCTTCTTCACTTGGGACTTACTAAAAGTGTTGTATATGTATTGCTTTTGTTATTTTGAGGACAAACAATCTAAAGCTCCATAGTGAGTAAAGGCTTAGTACTAAAGTATGTTGTGTTGTAGAAAAAAGTAAACAATTAATAACATTTGTTAAGTATATGTATACTTATGATAGTAAGTAAGAATGTATGAATAGTATTTGTTAATATCTATGAATGATGTTCTATTCACAGTCATGAGATGGCACTAAAGTATGAAGGTTATAAATGAATGGTTAGAGTGATTATGGGCAATGATAAAGAATGAATGTGATTTCAATCTTGGGAAAGATGGCCAAATGGAATATGTAAAATAATAATAGGATTAAAGATGTTCTACAAGTTTAGGTGACCTTATGTCTCCCTAAACTCTAGGACAGTTAGAGCCTAGAAATTGAGTCGTGACATTAAAATATTTAAAATAGAAAAAGGATAGATATGGACTTAATTAACAAAATTAGCCTAATGACAAAATGAGAATAAAGTAAAATAATTAAATTTAAAAATAGAAAGCATAGACAGCCCAACCCATTGTGTGCAGCTTGCCCGATGCCTCATTATTTTGAAGAGTCTTCTTGACTTCCTTTTTGTGTATATCTCTATATACTTCTTGCAAGGCTATTAGATTCCCATAAGAAGATCACAAAATCACAAGATTTGGAGGCAACTTGTGAATTTTGGCCAAGAGAGGATTTTTGAGAGAAAAATTATAAATAAAATGGAGGCTACCAAAACACAAGGGAGGCCAAACTTTAGATGGGTATTAGGGTTTTGAGTGTAAAATTACAAGATTGTCATTAATGAGCTAGGTTAGGAGTGCTTAGGTGTCTTGGGCTTTTGGTGAATTATATTTTTAATACAATTTATGAGTTGATTAAAATGTATTTAAAATAAAATATTTTGCTTCCTATTTTTATTAAAATTTCTCAAAAATATTTTAAAATGTTCATAAAAATTATTGTATGCTTAAAAATCGCTTTGTACATGAAAATTCACTTATATGCATTAAATTAATTTATGCATATCCACTTCACACAAATCACCTATTTTATATTCATGATTCATATTATGCATATTAGAACTAGTCTAGTATGCCACTTGCTCATAAATCACATAACACATGAAATTCCATGAAAACACACACTTTGTCACAATAGTTTTAAAATCGAGCAATTTGTCTCAAAACTCCTAAAAAGGATGTGTGTTGTTACATATTTCTCCACTGTAAATGGAATGTGTGATCGCAAACTTCCAGATCACCCTCCTTTCATTTTGAGAAGCTACAGTTAATTAATCGTGTTTTAGTAATTTAATCACCTTAACTGTCACTTATTAACATGGACACAATTTTAAATTTCAGAAATATTTTAGCTAATTTTTTTTTTATATATAGCTAAGCCACATTATCATTTGAATGCATATTAAATACCAAAAATTAAAATATTGATTATAACTTTACTCTTTATTAATGTTAATGTTTCCTTTTAATTTTTTTAATTACAATTCTACCATAATAAAGTAAGAATTTTAATATCTTTTCCAAGTTTCTATTATTTTTTATACTCAAAGTTCTAATTTTTAGTCTAACCAATTAATAATTTAAAATCAAATTCTAATTAAATTAATCTTAATTTACCTTAAATATACCAAAAATATTCCAACATAATCTAATCCTATTAAATTCTTTTTGGCCAAGACTGCATGCATGTAAACTATTAAATTCTCAATTTATCTAATCACATAATCTAACTAAATTTTAATCATTTTCCTCAATTCTTTTAATTTTGACCAAGTCCTCCTTCCAAGTTCTTTTTTTTTATTTAACTATATGTATGCAAAATTGAATTTATTCCCTACACGTACAATGCTCAAATACCATTTCCATGTTTTTCTTCCCCAAGTCGGAGCATGCATTATTAATCCATGCCCAATTTGCAACAATTTAGCTCAACAATGATTAAGAAACATATATATATTACTCAATCCAACTTTAATTTTTGTCTACTTAAAATTAGAACTAATATTTCTAATTTTCCTAAAGAACCTGATAACAATACTTAACCTAAACATGAAATTCACAATTTCCTTATATATATATATATATATATATATATATATATATATATATCAATTTAATTGTAAATTTATTACCTTAGCTTTTTCCTTTCCTTTGATGTTCTATTCTTCCACCGTACTTAGCTCTCTCTCTCTACTGTCCTTTTTTTTTTTTTTTATATCAAAGTAAATGAGTTTGTGAGTAGTTAACTTATGCTTTTATATTAACTTCTAAGTTGCTGTGACTTTGCATGGTTCTTTCTCTCCCCATCCGCCACATCATGTTTCCTTATTGTTTATTTCCATTTTTATTCCTTCTATTTACTAATTACAAATTGTAACAATAAATAAACTCACAATTTGCTTCCTTACATCTACTTTCCTTTCAATTGAGTCCTTATTTATCTGTAATTATGTCCTAACTTGACAACTAATCCAATTACGAGATTCCAAGATTACTAACACTTATTTTCTTATTAAATTAGATAGTAATACTTATCTAATAGCCATATTTACATAATTTTATTTATTCACTTCAATTTTACACTAATTTATAGGTACACTGTATTAAATTAAGGTTCCTATTATGAGTTCCAATAAAATTTCAATTTTACACTAATTTCTAGGTACACTATTAAATTAAGGTTCCTATTATGAGTTCCAATAAAACTTTTATTATGATGTGTTACACTTTACCCTCCTTAAAGAAAATTCGTTCTCAAATTTTCAAAAACAAAGAATTTACCTAAACGAGGTTTGAGCAATTATATTACTTATCTTGTGTTTTGTTTCTAATCAAAATAATTTTATTCACGTTCGCTCATTTCCACTGATTCCTTGCTGTCCTTCTTCACTTATTACTAACTATAGCATTCACACTTTCTGGTGGTTCATACTTATTCTTCTTCCTGGTCTTTTCTTCTAATTTTGATTTAATTATTTACACTTTGAACTTCAGATTTTCGTTGCATATTATTGTCAAATGATAATTTATTGAATTTAATATCAAGTCTCCAAACATATTATGTATATACATATATAAAGAAAATTACAACAAGAAAAAGATTTTATTAAATATTAATGTGAGAAAATTACATTGAAAGATTAACATTATTCTATAATGATAGCTATGGCTAACAGCAAAGATAGAGATGGAAAGCTGAAAAATAGCAACTAAATACAATCCATTAAAGATGTAAAGTATCCCTTTGATTGTGATTGAATTGAACCCAATCTTCCTATTAACTAATCATATCTCTAACAATTATGTGGAAGGATTGTGTGCATCCTTATCTCTTCTAAGATGTAAACTACCTTATCTCTCCGAGACATAATCGTCATCATGCTTCACTTCCTTAATTTGGGAAGTGGGCTGCTGTAATATCATAGTATCCTCCCGCAAACTTTGCCGGGGTCGAAGGCGAAGTTTGAAACAGTGAAGAGCAAAAGTAGCTTTAGACATTGGCTTGGTGAAAATGTCTGCTACTTGATGTGTTGTAGTGATATGTCAGGTAACAAGAAGACCGAGAGCAACTCTCTCATGCACATAGTGATAATCAAGCTCAATGTGCTTGCTTCGAGCATGAAACACTGGATTGATAGTCATGTGTAATGCATTGGTATTATCACAAAAAAGGATTGCAGGTTAAGATTGTCAAACACTAAGGTCTTTAAGAATGTATGTTAACCATGTAACCTCAGCTACAGTATTGGCCATAGCTCAATATTCGGCTTCTATACTAGAGCACGAGACTGTGCTATTTTTTTGCACACCAAGTGACTGGATTATGATCGAGAAAAATGCAATATCATGTAGTTGACCAATAGGTAATGGAACAACCAGCCTAGTCGAAATCAGAAAAGGCATGGAGGTCTAATGATGAATGGCAAGTAAAATCAAGATCGTAGTTGATTGTTCCTTTCTCATATCGCAAGATGCAGCGAACCATTTTGAAATGCGCTTGAGTTGGTGCATGCATGAATTGAAACACAAAGTTGACACTGTAAGTAAGGTTTGGTCGAGTCAAAGTGAGATATTGCAAAGCACCAATAATGCTGCAATAATGCTTAGGATTAGCATATGGCAAGGTGTTGTCAAGACCTTTTGTTTTTACTTCAAGCGAAGTGCTCATAGGCTTGCAATCTAACATGTTAGTCTGCTCTAGAATAGTAAGCGCATAATAAGACTAAGAGAGATGCAACCTTTCTGCTATTGTCGTGATTTCAATGCTGAGAAAGTGATGAACGGGGCTAAGATCCTTCATGGCAAATTCAGTATGTAAGAGCTGAATAAAAAAAGCTAGATGCTGTGAATTTGAACCCATAACCAGCATGTCATCTACATATAAAAGAAGAATTAGAGTACCAAGAGAACAATGTAAAACAAATAAAGATGGATCAGCTAAGCTAAAAAAGAAACCATGTTTTAAAAAGAAAAACACTAAAATGATCAAACCAAGTACGGGGCACTTGTTTTAACCCATAGAGAGCTCGTTAGAGTTTGCACACATGATTTGGAAAGTTTGGATCAGCCATGCTAGGAGGTTCTTCCATGTGAATATTCTCATGAAGGACACCATGTAGGAATGCATTTTTAATGTCAAGCTAACAAATATTCTAATGTGTCTGTATAATTAATGCCGTCTATCTGATTATAACCTTTGGCAATCAGTCATGCTTTCAACCGATTAAGAGTTCCATTTGGTTTAAGTTTTGATTTAAAAACTCATTTGGACTTGATTACATGCATCTTAGAGGTACATGGAACAAGTTGCCAAGTGTTGTTATGATGAAGTGCGTCCATCTCTTCGTGCATGGCCGATTTCCACCCTTTATGACTAAGCGTGGCTTTAATGGTCAATGGTGTATGAGGGATATTCTGTCTAACAATCACAGTAAGGGCATACTTTGAATTTGGCTTATGAATTCCAACCTGAGATTGAGTGATCATAGAATGATGTTGAGATGGTATTGGCTCAAGTGACATGTTATCTTATGAAGGCACTGTTGATTCCAAGTTAATGTCTAAAGAAGAAGAGATGGATGCTTGAACTGATGGTGCTTGATTAGATGATGCTTGTACTGATGGTGCTTGAACTGATTCTGCGTTAATGGCATAAGCTGATTCTGCCAAGTCATGAGAAGGACCCTTAATATCATGACTTGAATAAGACAACGTGATTGATTCTGTATGTGAATCCCCTTATGGTGCAATGGAAGAGGTAGGTGACAAAGTGGGTTCGATGATTGTTGTGAGTGATGGATCTTGTTGATGTAAAACAATAGATGGAAGATGAGGATTGCATGTATTTATATCCTGCAATGGGAGTATGCTATTAGACAGCAGAAGAGATATCCAAGAATCAAAGATACTTATCCAAAAATCATTCAAAGAATTGGAATTATTTTTATGTTGACCTTTGAATGGGAACTTGGTTTCATCAAAAACCACATCATGTGAAATGATAATTTTTCATGTAGATGGGTGAAAACATTTGTGTCCTTTGTGTTGATCACTATAACCAATAATAGCACATGATATTGTGTTTGGATCGAACTTATTCTTACATGTCTCACAAGTATATGGAAAACATTTTGAACTAAAAACTCTTAGAAAAGAATACTAAGGATGAACTCCATGCATTTTAAGATAGGGTGTATCAGAATTAATAGCACTTGATGGTAAGTGATTAAGAAGAAAAATAGTTGTTTTGAAGGCTTTCATCCATAAATATAAAGGAGCACCACTATGAACTAACATCGCCATACCTAGCTCATGAATTATTCTATGATGACGCTTAACCATACCTGATTGTTCCGAAGTGTGCAGACATGAAATTTGATGAATAATTCCTTGTGCTTGAAAATGAGAACTAAGTCTAAAGTTGATGAATTTTCCACCTCCATCAGAATGAATTTTTTTTTTTTCAAATTGTCGAGAAACATATTGTTAAAAAACTAAATATGCATCAACAAAATCAGACTTCTTTCTTAATGGCATTATCCAAGTATAACGTGAAAAGTCCTCAATAATGCAAGCATAATAATGAAAATTATGGAGAGATGAATTTGGTGATGGTCCCCATAAATCACAATGTATTTTATCAAAAATAGAACTTTTATTATCTGAAGAAGAAAAAGACAATTTACTAAGCTTGGCTAACTGACAACTATCACAAAAAGATGGTGAATTATTAGATCCTCGGACATCAATCAACCCTTGCTTTTATAACAGTTGAAGAGTGGATTTTGTAGGATGTCCCAACCACTAATGCCACAGGTCAGCAGTACCGGACTTGAACCTACATGAAAAATGCAATTCACAAGGGCTAGAAATAACATAAAGATCACCCTTGCATTTCCCTATCATTGCTTTGCGACCAGTCTCCCTTTCCTTAATACAAAAAGCTAGGTTAGAAAATTCACAATTCATCTTTAAGTTGACTAACAAATAATAAATTTTGATTCAAATCAGGCACATGTAAAACATTTTTTAATGGAAGACATTGATTGCCATTTTTAAGGATAGCATCACCAATAGATTTTATGCCTAACAATGTTCCATTTTCGATTAAAATTGAATCATTACCAAAGTATAGATGTGTGTTCTTTAACATACCAGTGTTACCTGTCATGTGCTGAGGAGAACTTGTGTCGGATGTCCATTTGAAGTCAAAAACACTGTTATCAAAAGTAGCAGCCACTAATGCCTTTGGAATTTCATCAGATGATTGCGCGTGTTTGGATAGATGCCAACATATTTTTGCGACATGTCCCATAACATCGCAGATTTAACAAGTTTCATTTCAATACATTTCTCTTTCCGTTGGTGTCATTCAACGTTGTCCAAGTGAAGGCGACTTCTGATCGCTTGAATCGTGCTTGTTGGTAGGACTAATTTACTCACTAAAACTATTGTTCCTCGAATTATTGAAGCATGGATTGTGTGCTTGGAAGCTGCAGCCATTTGAATTAAAATTGTTCTATTTCCTACGAGAGCCAGATTGTTGTTTTATCCCATAAAAGGCAAGGTGATGAGTTGAGGTATTAGTTGTAAACCAATTCTGATGTTGTTCATATCCTTGTAACAAGGACACCAATTCAGTGTAGGAGGGACGTGGTGGTTTCAACATAGTAGTGGTGAAAGATTCATACTTTAGACCCAGACTTGTAAAAAGAGAAAAAACTTTAACCTTGTCTATAACTAGGCTTCCTATAGCTACAAGATTATCGCATGTTCCTTTGAAGTTGAGGATATGTTCGCTAATGGTGATGTTGTCATCTTTACTGAGGTATGTCAATTGTTGACAGAGAGTGAATTCTCTTTCTTAGGAATCTTGAGCATAAGCTTCTTTCAAGGTATCCCAAACCAATTTTGCTATTTCTTGGCCTATACCAAGACGAAGAGCTTCTTCAGAAAGAGTGTTGATTATTCATCCATGAAGGAGCCGATCTGATTTCCTCCATGCTGTAATTTTTTCTATTATCGATGTAGATTCACCTATGGCAGCAGTGTCGATGGTTAATTGACTAGGTTCTTGTGTTTTGCCAGTGAGATGTCCAACTAAATCTTGACTTTCTGCAAGAGCCAATACTTGTTCATGCCATAATGGATAGTTGTCTTGTTTGAGTTTGAGTGTAACAAAATTGCTAACATTGTGAGAGATGGATGTCACTTGTTATGTGTATTTGGCTCACAAAAGCTCAGATACCATAAAGAAAATTACAACAAGAAGAAGATTTTATTCAATATTAATGTGAGCAAATTACACTAAAAGATTAACATCATATAAATACTACAAGTGATAGTTATGGCCAATGGCAAAGATACAGATGGAAAGCTAAAAAATAGCAACTGAATACAATCCATAAAAGATGTAAATTATCCCTTTGATTATGATTGAATTGAACCCAATCTTCCTATTAACTAATCATATCTCTAACAGTTATGTGAGAGGATTATGTGCATCCTTATCTCTCCTAAGATGTAAACTACCTTATCTCTCTGAGACACAATCCTCATCATGCTCCAATTCCTTAATTTAGGAAGTGGGCTGCTGTAATGTCGTAATAATATACACATTTATTAATCCTCAACAAAAAATTATATTTAATGATCCTTTAATAACATTAATCATAAACATAATCATTTCATATAAATCTCTTTTTATCACTCATCAAATGATCATGTTAGCAATTAATCATTTAATCCGAGGATTAATAAGAAACATTTATATATCTTTTATACCATCTCAACTTCTAACTTCATTAATTAAATCTTAAATATATCTTTTGTCATATATTCATTAACATCAAAATCAAATATTGACTCTTGAATTGCCACTCCCATCTTATCAATTATCATATTTTTAATGTAAACATGCATTAATGGTCTTTTTTTTTTTTTTTTTTTTTTTAATTCTAAACAATCCTAGATATATCACTCCATAATCATAGTCTCAATATAATCATGATTAATTTACTCTATTCTTATGTTAAATGACATTAGCCCAATTTACGTACTTATCATCCCATGTTTGCTTATTTATAAGTAATAGCTACGTTTCAATTTAACTTAAGCAATTCATTGCCAAATCATTTCATGCCTCACGTGACTAAAATAGTCATGCTAATAAATTCTCAGTTTATCTAATCACATTATCTATTTAAATTTTAATCATTTTCCTCAATTCTTTTAATTTTGACCGAGTCCTCCTTCTAAGTTCCTTTTTTTTTTTTTTTAATTTAACTTTATGTATGTAAAATTGAATTTATTCCCTACACATAGAATGTTCAAATACCATTTCCATGTCTTTCTTCCCTAAGTCGAAGCATGCATCATTAATCCATTCCCAATTTGCAACAATAATTAAGAAACGTTATATATATATATATATATATATATATATATATATATATATATATATATATATATATATATATAATATTTTATTCTTCCACCATACTTAGCTCTCTCCCTCCCTACTGTCCCTTTTTTTTTTTTTTTAATCAAAGTAAATGAGTTTGTGAGTAGTTAACTTATGCTTTTATATTAGCTTTTAAGTTGCTGTCACTTTGCATGGTTCTTTCTCTCCCCATCCGCCACATCATCTTTCCTTGTTTATTTATTGTTTATTTCCATTTTTATTCCTTCTATTTACTAATTACAGATTGCTACAATAGATAAACTCACAATTTCGTCCCTTTCATCTACTTTCCTTTCAATTGAGTCCTTATTTATCTTCAATTATGTCCTAACTTGATAATTAATCCAATTACGAGATTCCAAGATTACTAACACTTATTTTGTCATTAAATTAGCTAGTAATATGGTGAGAATCAAGATGCCTTACAAGAAGAGTTCCGATGTATGCATGATATAAATTTCAAAAAGGTTTTTCAAGGCTATCGTTTTCATCAACCTAGCATGAAAAGAGAATCGATGGAGCTTGAATTCATGTTCAATGGCTCTTTCAAGAGGAGTCTAAATAAATACAAAGCTTTCTACACTTTTATCAAGAAGACTTACATAATGAGCATCACTTTTGGAAAGCATTGTATTCAAGGAAGTTTCAAGGTAAGATTTAATTTCATGCAATTCTTTGGAAAGAGGTTTGGCCCTATATTTGAAGAAATTCCACAAAGAACCTAAAGACAAGGCTTGTCTCAGCTGCAATGAGTGTCGCAGGTGCAATAGATGCTGGGCATTTCTTCATCGCAATCGCCACAGGCATCATGGGTGCAACAAATCTAGGGCGAGCTACAACATGCTTACACAATGTGGTGGATTGATTATGTTTTCTATTTTTTAAATTTAATTATATTTTTACTTTAGTTTTTGATGTTTTTGGGCCCTTATCAATATGATATAAGCCCATGTTCAATTAAACCATGTTTGGATATGTAATTAGTGAGTTTTGGGCCTGTTTATATTATGTTAAAGCCTAAAAAATGAGATTAGTTTATTTTCTTGTTTAGGAATCAATTTTCTTGTATAACAAGTAGTTTAGGAGTTATTTCTACTTATGAATCTTCAATTCTTATATAGGAAGATTTCCTAGTCCTTAGCTAATTCTAATTTAGGGCTCCTTTTTTTTTTTATAAAACTATAAATACTTAGCCATTCTATCAATAAAAGAAAGTTAAGTTGATTTCCCTAACTTTAAACTTTTAAGATTGAGAATTTTCTCAAATTTGATTCTAGGATTTGAATCAACCTGAACTTCCAAAGCTAATTACTTTGCTTGTTCACAACATACCAAAGTTCCTTAACACATGTTCTTCATTAAGTTGAGATTTTTCCTTATAAACTTGATTAAGCTTTCCAATGGAGTCGCTTCCAAGCATAAAGGTGTTGGGTCTTAAAGCAGGTCGTTTGGGGTTTGTATCATAATACTTATCTAATAGCCATATTTACATAATTTTATTTATTCACTTCAATTTTACACTAATTTCTAGGTGCACCTTATTAAATTAAGATTCCTATTATGAGTTCCAATAAAACTTTTGTTCTGAGGTCTTACAAGAGGGACATAAATTTGATATTTTTGGGTAAAGAATTCAAATGAATTTTGGATAAAAGGGGTGGAAAAAGAAACCAGAGGGATGTCACTGTTTAGACATATATGGGTAAAGGATGTGGTTGACTTTAAGGTAAACGAGGATAGATAAAGGAACCAGATTGAGTCTAAGTAAGAATCTAGGCATTTCTAGGTAAAGGACATGTTCGATTTAAAAATAAAGGGAGATGGAAAAGGAACCATAGGGATGTCTAGGTGATTATTTGTAGACATTTATGGGTGAATTGACTAATTAAGGGAAATGCCCCTAGTATCTTTAAAAGATCTAGAATGATTAAGATGGAAGAGAGATCCTCAACCCATAATGCTCGAAAGATTTAGAGAAAATTTTGGTAAGAGAAGAGCCTCGACCTATAGTGAGTTGACTCGAGAGACTTTGAAAAGATTTTTGATAAGAGGAGAGCATTGACCTATGGCGTATTAGCTCAAGAGGTAAGATTAATCGATCGGGTAGAAGTTAATTATCACAGTTTAGTTTGGATGAAAGATTGTTACCATAGTCAGGGTTAGGTGAAGGATGATTGCTTGTCTTGGAAGCTTAGTCAGAATGACACCACTGTCAGAATTAGGTAAAAGATAGTTGATTTACTTGAAGGAGAACTAGCTCTATGCATAGGTTGTCTGAAAAAGGTGGACCTTGCTTTGTCCATAGGTTGTCTGAAAAGGATGGACCTTGCTTGTCTAGAAGTTGTCTAAAAAGGGGACCTTGCTTTGTATGAAGGTTTTTTGAAAAAGGGACCTTGCTTTGTGCAAAGGTTGTCTGAAGAGGTTGCCTATTAGTTGAAAGACATAAGTCTTAAAGGCTATCTTGAGTTTGTCGAAAAGTGAGAATGCTTTGATGAACTAAGTATTTGAACCATAAAAAGGTCAACATAAACACCATAGCATTAAGGATGGGATAATGTCACATCTCATTTTTGGAGATATGATGGTCCTAGAACATGGGGAGACTTAAGGTCACCCACACCCGTAAAACCCACTTATACATATAAGAACATAGCCTAAGATTGTACCGAACCTCATGCATTAACTTAATTAAACCTTTTATAAAGGAAAAACCTTAAGTTGCGGAAGAATAGTTAACATATACTTTTAATAGAATTCATAAAAAAATAACAATAAGACTCCAAATAAAGTCACCAATATAATATTCTAAAATAAAGTTCCCATAATAACTCTCGGAGTGTCTAAAGACTCATCATAGTATGGTATTATTATAACTTTGACAATGGAATTTCCTAAGCAAAGTAGTTAGCTTGAGCGATCACCTTGCCTCCTCATAATGCTCACCTAGAACCACACAAGGAAAGAAGGGTAAGATAGATGATCTTAATGAGTAAACAATAAAACTTGTAACATAACATGTATTCCCTTTTAAAGGGTTTAAGATTCATAAAACATAGTTTGCAAATAAGCAAGGTTCATAGAAATCAACTTGTAACGTGTAAACTTGTAAAGAGTGATGACTATTAGCTCATTAACTCGAGGGAGAGGTGGCCATATACCAAATTTCAACTCCCAACTTGTAATTTGTAAAGAGTTGTGGAACTTATCAGGTCTTATGACTAGAACTGCCCCTTTTAGCTAAGGTGCATACACTACCCCTATCCATCGAATTAAGACCATATGTACAAGTACCAATGATTACCCACATTGGCACAAGGATTTCTACATAAAGGGTTCATAAATACCATAGCTAGAGCTAATGGCAATCACTTATAACAATAGCATTTAAGAATGAAATTACATGTAACATAATAACAATAGCAGTTTAACTTGTTTAACAAAAGATGAATAACAATATGGCTCTAGAAAGAAAATAAGGTAAGGTAATAATTCACAAAGGTTCTTTATCATAGAATAATCAAAAATAGTTTGGGACCAATTATCCTCTGGCAATCCAAGCTTACAAGAAAATCATATAGTCATAATTAAAAGTAGAAAAGAACTTGCGTTTCAAGATATCAAAGGTTTACAAACATGATAACTTGTACTTATAACTTAAAATATAATGTTTACTTACCTTGTGGTTCCTTTGCTCCTAGTACTTATAGCCCTTGACATCTAATAGTCCTCAAGCTCTATTATTCATTATAATTTAACACTTAGTATTTGATTAACATTATGCTATCATATCCCATAACTACCTATGCACATATAACATTCATATTCACTTGGAGTTGCACATAAAAGTGCACTCATCACTTGCACATAACATGTTGACTTTTAAAGTCTTGCACACTTGGCCTTCATAAGCTCACATGTAAACACATAATAACCCATGTTAAGACTTTTCTAAAGTCAAACACAACATATCATGATTATAATATCAATTCAATTTAATATTCAACTTAACATACTCAACACCTTTAACTTATCAAATAGCCTTTCAAGTATCATGCCTATCTCTTATGACCAATTCGTACAATCAATCTCATCATCCATTTAAGATCATTAACTCATCTTAAACTTATTTCCCATATCACTTAACAACATAAATATATTAATCACATCATAGAAATAGGGTTAGGAAACCCTAGGCATACCTAATTGCCTTTAGGCTTGTCTAGAGTTATTTCTTCAACCAACATGCAATTTAACCATTTATCATTCATGTATACATGTCAATAATCATTAAAATACATCACATAAAAATTATAGATATTGGGATAAAAATCCCTGCATTGGTTGAATGCCCTATTTAAGGAAGACATGATTTTTTCTTACTTTTCTTACTTTTCGTTCATTACAGTACTATGCAAAAACATGATTTAAACCAAGATTTTTCATGTAATAAAAATAAAAATAATTTTAGAACATGAAAATGTAGGAATCGACACCCATATAGATCCATATGCATGAATATTTTCAAACTTTAGGTGTTAGGGTGAAAACCATGAACTTTTCTTATTTCTGGTACTTTTTGGTCATTACAATATTATGTAAACACATAATTTAAACCATTATTTTTCATTCAATCATAAAAAAAAAAAAAAAAAAAAAAAATTAGTTTAGAACATGAATACACACCCATCAGTAGCCATAGACAATTTCTATGCATGAAAATTCCAATTTTTGGGTTTAGAGTGAAAATCATGAGTTTTCTTGTTTTTCAATGTTTTCCGATCATCACAGTAATATACAGATATATGAAATTTAATATTTTTCATCTAAACACAACAAAAATTACTTTAGAACACAATGATGTAAAAATAGCCCCCCCGGGTTGAGTTTATGTATGAAAATTCTAACTTTGAGTTTTAGGGTTCACCTTTAGAGGATTCACGTAGAGAGGTTTGTGTCTTTAGTAGAAAAATTGATTTCTCTCTCAAGGATTCACCTAGGCCAAATTTAATTAATGAAAATCAGTAAATATTCAATTCAAAATAATTTTCTCAAAATTAGTTTCATAAAAATCCAATAGCAAATTGAAAGGAAAAGAAAAACTTACGAAGTGGTCGCGAAATCGTAAGGTTTGAAGTTATTTTGTGAATTTCAGTTGAGAGATTATTTTTAGCAAAATTTTCCATAGAAAATATGATGGAATAATAGAATGGTGGCTGCTACAAGGGGCTGGCCAAATTTTCTCTTTAAATATGTAGGATTTTGGGTAATTTCCAAGATTACCCTTAATGAATTAGGTAAGGAGTTTTTTGGTGTAGTAGGTTGTTGGGAATTTGGTCTTTTTATTTATTTTATGGACTAATTATAAGTGATTAAAAATAATTTTTTTTATTATTTTTATTAAAATTCCCCCCAAAATATTTATTTAAAAATATTTTTAAAATGCTCATAAAAAATTATTTTATGCTTAAAAATCGCTTTGTGCATGAAAATTCAATGTATATGAAATAAATATTTTTATGCTTATGCATTTCATATAAATCACTTATTTCACCATAATAATTCATATTAGGCATATTAGAGCTAATCTAACATGCTACATACCCATCAATCACATAACACATGAATTTTCACAAAAGCACATACTTAACCTTAATAGTTCTAAATTTAAGAAATTAGATCACGAAACTCCTATGGTAGGTGTGGGTTGTTACAGTATGTCACATCCCAACCTTAGAGATATAACGGTCCTAGAACATGGGGAGATATAAGGTCACCCACACCCGCATAACCCACTTACATATAAACATATCATGCCTAGGATCTTACCAAACCTCTTACATTAACTCATTTAAAATATTTAGATGAATACCATAAATTTGTGAAAGACTAAAATAAATCATTACATATAAAATCCATAAGGAAAAATAATATGTATAAATAAGTATCAATCAACATTCTCGGAGCATCTAATGACAAAACTTCATAAAAATTGTATTATTGATAACTTGGACAAGAAATTCCCTGAGCGAAGTAGAATGCTTAAGCTATCACCTTGCCTCCTCATATTTGCTCACCTAGAACCACACAAGGAAAAAGGGATGAGATAGATGATCTCAATGAGTAAACAAAAAGGCACATACATTATCACATATTCCTTTGAAAAGGAAACACATAGCTTATACACTTAGTTCATGATTTATAATTCATGAATCAGGTTGCAATTTAGCAAGGGGTCAAATTGGCAAGTTTGCAGAAATCACACTTATCACTTATAAAGTGTAACAACCCACATATACCCTAGGAGTTTTATTGACAAATTATTTGAATTTAGGCTTATTGTGATAAATTGTGTGACTGTATGAAAATTCATATGAGATGTGATTTATGAGTTTGAGACATGTTAAATTAATTTTAATATGCCTAATATGAATTATAATTGTGAAATAAATGATTTGAATAAAATGCATTAGCATGAAATAATTTATTTTTTGTAAAATAAATTTTCATGTAAAAAGGCAATTTTTAAGCATAAAATAATTTTATGACTATTTTTAAAATATTTTTAAATAAATATTTTTGGGAAAATTTTAATGAAAATAATAAGAAAAATATTGTATTTCTAATTACCTATAATCAGCCCTAAATTAATTAAAAAGGCCCAAATACCCAAAAGCCCACTACATAAAAATCCTCCTAACCTATTTTATTAAGGGTACTAGTGGAAATTCCACTCCAACCCTAATATTTATTCTAAATTTCAGCCAAACAAGAGTTTCCAGCAGCTATTCCCTCATTCTTTCTGTATCTTGGCAGAAAATTCTCTCAAAATATTTCTCTCTACTGAAATATCGAAAACTCCTTTCAGTTTTGCAATTTCGTGACCGTAATCATAAGTTTTTATTCTCTTTCGATTTCTAAACTATTTTCTATGAAATAAATTATGGGAAAATTATTTTGAACTGTTTGATTACTGATTTCTACAGATTCAATTCTGTTTGAGTGAATTTTTGGGAGAGAAAATTTATTTTCTACCGAAAACACGATTCTTTCCGCAAGATTTCTCCAAAGGTGAATTCTATAACTTAAAATCACAATTTTATTGTATAAACATCATAAGGGGGGGGCTGATTTGTGCATAGATGTTTTCTAAACTGATTTTTGATTTTTTTTGCTGAACAATATTGGATTAAATAATATTTTTGCATATTTCTATGATGACCGAAAATTTTCGAAAAACAAAGGAATTCAAGGTTTTCGTGTTAAGACTTGGAAATTGGAAAATTTTATTCTTTCATCAATATATGGCTACCAATTTTTATGTATGGGTGTTCTATATGATATTTGTTTTATTTAGATGAAAAATAATGATTTGAATCATGTGTCTGTTTATCGCTGAAATGAACGAAATGCGCAGAAAGCGTGGAAACTCATGATTTTTCACCTAAGCTTTTGAATTTGGAACTTTTTTGTATAAACCCAACCTATGGCTACCGATTCATGAAGTAATGTGTTCTAAACTAATATTTTCAATGATTGAATGAAAAATAATAGATTAAATAATCTATTTGCATATTTCTGAAATGACCGGAAAATACCCAAAATAAGAAAACTTGTGGTTTTGTGCACTCTAATGCAAAAGATTGAATTTTTATATATTAATAACACCAATAGTGGCCGATTCTTATGAATTTATATTTTAGAATGATTTTTGTTATGGTTACATAAAAGATCTTGGTTCAAACCATGTTTTTACATATTTCTGAAATATACGGAAAGCACGAAAAGGAGAAGAATTTGGTTTTTACCTTAATGATGCATTCGGCCTACATGAACAATTTTGTCCAAATGTTTATAAATTTTATGTGATGTGTCTTGGTGATTATTGACATGTATGTATGTATAATAGATGATAAAATTGCATGTTAGTTGAAGGTATGATCCTAGATAAGCTTAAATGTATTATGGTATACTTAAGGTATACTTAAGGTATCTTAACCTTGTATTGTGATTAGAATGCAAATGTGATTGAGGAAATTGGAACTAGATGTCATGATGGCTTGATAATGAATATACAGTTATGAGTTAATGAAGTGAAAGGGATCATAAGAGTTAAGCATGATGTTTGAAGGATTAATTGTTAAGTTGACATGTATGGAAGTGTAAAGTGAACTAAGATAATTAATAAGTGAATTAATATTGAGGTGATGATATTGTGATGACCTTAAAAAGGTATTGATATGATTGCAATGTGTTTTCATATGAGCCTATAAGGCCTAAGTATGCAAGACTTTTAAAGTCAACGTGCTATGTGCAAGTGATGAGTACACCTATGAGTGAACTCTAATGTGTATGCTATATGTGTATGGGTAGTTATGGGATAGGAGCATCATGAGTGAATAAATACTAAGTATTAAATCAAATATTATGTTAGAGTTTGAGGATCTTTAGAAGTGCAAAAGGGACTATGTGTACTAGGAGCAAAGGAACCCCAAGGTGAGTAAACACAATGTTCTTGTTACAAATGTGAACAACATCATGTTGTGTTATAAGAATGTGATATTGAATGTGAACCTTTGTGATCTTTGAAACCCAATTTCTTTCCATTTTAAATATTATTATACGATTTCTTTGTCAAGCTTGGGTTTCTAAGGGACATTTGGTCCAAAACTATTTTGTCATCCAATGAGAACTTCTTGTGATTAACACCCTAACTTGTATTCTTTCTGGAACTACATTTTCATTGTATCATTTTTTTGAAAGCTAAACCACTATTATTATTGAAATACATGTTATTGTTACCTATGTGATATTGTTAATTGTGTTTACCAATAGCTCTAGCTATGGTATCTTTTACTTTTTATGCAGAAATCCTCATACCGATGCAAGTAATCATCGGCTATGTGCTTCTCATACCGATGTGAGTAATTATCGGCTATGTGCTACTCGTACCGATGTGAGTAATCATCGGCTATGTGTTTGAGTGGTTATGGCAATAGCCTTCACTCTATGTGTTATGTGTTTGAGTGATTATGGCAATAGCCTTCACTCTATGTGTTCGAGTGGTTATGGCAGTAGCCTTCACTCTATGTGTTATAAGTGTGATTTCTGCAAACCTTTCTAAATTGCAAACCATGAATCATGAGTTATAAGTTATGAGCTATGGGCCATTTCTAAGGGATATGTGTTATTATACAATCACTATTGTTTACTCATTGAGATCATCTATCTCACCCTTTTTCCTTGTGTGGTTCCAGGTGAGCAAATGTGAGGAGGCAAGGTGATGGCTCAAGCATTCTACTTCACTTGGGGAATTCCTTATCCGAGTTATCAATAATACTATGATTATGAAGTCTTGTCTTTAGATGCTTCAGGAATGTTGATTGATACTTATCGAGATATATATTATTTTCCTTATGGATTTTATATGTAATGATTTATTTTAAGTCTTTCGCAATTTATGGTATTCATCTAAATGTTTTAAATGAGTTACTGAAAGACGTTCGGTAAGATCCTAGGCATGATTGTTATATGTTAATGGGTTCTACAGGCATGGGTGACCTTATGTTTCCCCATGTTCTAGGACCATCATATCTCCAAGGTTGGGATGTGACATAAAGAGTGAAGGTTATTGCTCTATCACTCGAAAACATTGAGGAGAGGTGGCTTTATACCAAATTCCAACTCCTACCACTTATAAGGTATGAAGCTAATCGGGCACCACAGCTAGAACCGCCCCTTCTAGCTGAGGTGGATACACTACCCCTATCCATCGGGTTAAGACCATGTGGACAGGTTCAAATGATTACCCGTATCGGCACGAGGATTTTGCATAAAGGGTAAAAGATACCATAGCTAGAGCTAATGGTAATCACAATTAACAATATCACATAAGGCAACAATAACATGTATTTCAATAACAATAGTGGTTTAGCTTTTAAACGATGAAACAATGATAGTGTAGTTCCATAAAGAATACAAGTTAGGGTGTTAAAAACAAGAAGTTCTCAATGGATAAACAAACTAGTTTTGGACTAAATGTCCTTTGGCAACCAAGCTTGACAAAGAAATCGTATAATAATATTTAAAATGGAAAGAACTTGGGTTTTAAGGATCACAAAGGCTCACATAGCATGTTTTCACACATTTGTAACATAACAAAATGTTACTTGCACTTATAACATGAACATAGTAGTTTACTCACCTTGGGGTTCCTTTGCACCCAGTACACGTAGTCCCTTTTGTACTTCTAAAACTCCTCAAACTCTAACACAATATTTGATTTAATACTTAGTATTTATTTACTCATGATGCTCCTATCGCATAACTACCTATGCACATATAGCATACACATTAGAGTTCACATATAGGTGTACTCATCACTTACACATAGCACGTTGACTTTAAAAGTCTCGCATACTTAGGCCTTATAGGCTCTCATGAAAACTCATTATAATCATATCAATACCTTTTTAGGGTCATCACAATATTATTACTTCAATATCAATTCACTTTAACAATTTTCTTAGTTCACTTTACACTTCCATTCATGTCAACTTAACAATTAACCTTTCAAGCGTCATGCTTAACTCTTATGATCCCTTTCACTTCATTAACTCATAACCATATGTTCATCATCAAGTCATCATAACATCTAGTTCCAAATTCCCTAATCACATTTGCATTCTAATCACAATATAAGGTTAAGATACTTTAAGTATACCTTAAGTATACCAAAATGCATTTAAGCTTATCTAGGATCATACCGTCAACTAACATGCAATTTTATCATTTATTATACATACATACATGTCAATAATCATCAAAACACATCACATAAAATTTATAACCATTGGGACAAAATTGTTTATATAGGTCGAATGCATTACCAAGATAGAAACTAAATTCTTCTTTTTTCGCACTTTTCGTCTATTTTCAGAAATATGTAAAAACATGGTTCGAATCAAGATCTTTCATGTAAATGCAACAAAAATCATCTTAGAATTTAAATTCATAAGAATCGGCCACTCTTGGTGTTATTTATTACACAAAAATTCAACTTTTGAATTATAGAGCATAAAACCATGAGTTTTCTTGTTTTCGGTAATTTCTGATCATTTCAGAAATATGTAAACAGGTTGTTTAAACTATTATTTTTTATTCAGTCATAGAAAATATCATTTTAGAATATATCCCTACATGATTTGGCAACCATAGATAGGGCTTATACAAAAAAATTTCCAAGTTTAAAGGCTTAGGTGAAAAATCATGAGTTTTCGCGCTTTCTACGCATTTCGTTCATTTCAGCGATAAACAGACACATGATTCAGATCATTATTTTTCATCTAAACAAAAAAAATATCATATTATAGTACTTATTCATACAAATCAGCAGCTATATGTCCATTCAAGAATAAAATTTTCTAACTTCCAAGTTCTAACACGAAAACCTTGAACTCCTTTGTTTTTTAAAACTTTCCAGTCATCATAGGAATATGCAAAAATATTATTTAATCCAATATTTTTCATCAAAACAAATTAAAAATCAGTTTAGAACATAACCATGCACAAATTACCCCCCCCCCCCTTATGATGTTTATGCATAAAAGTTATAGAATTCACCTTTGGAGAAATCACGCGGAAAGAATCGTGTTTTCAGTAGAAAATAGATTTTCTCTCCCAAAAACTCACCCAAACAGAATTAAATCTATAGAAATTAGTAATCAACCAGTTCAAAATAATTTTCCCATAATTTATTTCATAGAAATCAGTTTAGAAATCGAAAGAGGAGAAAAACTTACAATTACGGTCAAGAAATCGTGAAACGGAAAGGTGTTTTCTTAATTTCGGTAGAGAGAAATATTTTGTGAGAATTTTCTGTCAAGATACAGAAAGAATATTGCTGGAACCTTGGTTTGGCGAAAATTTAGATTATATATTAGGGTTTGAGTGAAATTTCCACTAATACCCTTAATGAACTAGGTTAGGAGGATTTTGGTGTAATGGGCTTTTGGGTATTTGGGCTTTTTCTTTAAATTTTCAGGCTGAATAGAATTAAAAATAAAAAAATATTTTTCTTATTATTTCTATAACATTTCCCCCAAAATATTTATTTTAAAATATTTTAAAAATACTCATAAAATTATTTTATGCTTAAAATTTGTCTTTTTACATGAAAATTCATTTTACAAAAAATAACTTATTTCATGCTAATGCATTTTATTCAAATCATTTATTTCACAATAATAATTCACATTATATATATTAAAATTAATTTAACATGCCCCAAACTCATAAATCACATCACACATGAAGTTTCATAAAATCAAATATTTTGTCACAACAACTCTTAATTCAAGCAATTTGTCATGAAAACTCCTAGGGCAGATATGGGTTGTTACAAGGTAATGGTTCTAAAAGGTGTCTTTCAAATTCAATAAGGTGTCAGTCAGCTTTAAGGAGGTATCAGGCAGCTTTGGAAGGTGTTAATTTAAGGTTTTTGGGAGAAGTCCAACTTTATGGGCAATGACTTGAAATGAAGGTGATTCGATCACTTTAACAACATGGTTCAGCTTTGATTGAGTCTGGCTTAGGCCAAATGGTTTTATTTTGGTATTGAGATATTTTCTGCCAAAAGGGGGGTTTTTGGGCTTGGATGAAATATTTGATGGTTTAGGGATGATTGTACCAAAAATGGGTTTAGAGAGATGAATTGGGCTTAAAGAGATGGGTTTGGGCTTTGAGAATAATTATTTCCTAGGCTTCAAAGATGATTAATTTACATGGGTTTAAAGGATGATTTATGAAACATAATTAATTTTGATTTTTATCAAAGAAATTGGGCTTATAAAGGAAGGCCTTTTGGAAGGCCCGAAAGGGCTTTGCTAAGATTAAAAGGACTTTGTTGGTTATAATTTCATAGGATTGTCGCTCAAATTGATGGGTCCTTAAAAGTAGAGAGTGGTTTATTTAGCTTAATGCAACGAGCATTTGACTTATGCATCACTGATGAGGGGCAAGGCTCATTTAGCTGCTATTTGGAGATGACTTGATGATCTTAAAGGTGATGTATCTAATAAGGGATAAAGATAACCTAGCTATGTTACGTATGGAATCTAGCAAAAAGGGAAGCCTTAGAGGGTATGCCTTTTATGAAATCTTCCTTTTACTTTCAAAAATGATCCTTGGTAAAAATGATGGTGATACCACCTAATGGAACTTTCCTTTGGCTTTCAAAAATAATCCTCAATAAAAATGACTTTTTGCTTTCTCATGCAAATTGTATTGTATTATGCTTGGCAAACTCATAGGGTGGTCCATTGGATGGAGTGTGACTATTTGTTGGATAGAGGTAACTATCTCTAGTTTTTTTGACTTAGCTTGATATTGTTTGGTAGATGATGTTTGATAGATATAAAGTGTAAACCATCAATTTTGCACCCTCATTATCTAACCGCAGCTTGATGCCTGCTAAGATTAGTGTGATACATAGAGCCAACACTGCAGTCTCACTAGTCGGTTAGCTAGCAAGGGTCAAGAGGCAGTGCCTCTAGAGCAAAAAATGGACTTTTAGTCTTATTAGTACGAGGATACTTAATTTTTGGACACTTACACTTTTTCTACCTTGACCAAACCTTCTATACCAAATAGTATTTTTCTGAAATTGACTAGATCTTTCCTTAGATTGACTACTTAATTGTTCTAAAATTAATTTCGAGTCTATCAAAGTTGACTGATTAATTTTTTTAACTCTGAAAATCCTAGAAATTGAGCAAAAAGTCTCAAAACTTGACCCAAGCACAAAACAGAATTTCAATTGGCATAGCCATCGAAGCATGCACTAGCACCGGTGCCTCTCTAGGTAGCCCCGCTGCTCTAGTGGCGTGGCCCTCACTTCACTTTTTGCAGTTCTCAAAATGCCCCCAATTTGATTTTTCAACATTTTTTTAACCCTATCCTTTTGGTCTTTACACTTTTCCACTTCCCAAATTACCCTCACCCTTATTTTCTTATAAATACCCCTTATTTCTACCATTTTCCCCCACCTCTTGAGTTAGAGTTGATAGCTATCATCTGAGTCCTCTCTTTTTCTCTCTTCAATCACTTTCTAATTAATTAAGTAATCTTTTTAATTAATTAATTATCTCATCCTAACCAAGTTAATTAATCTTTTTAATTAACTAAAACTCTTTTTTTTTAATTAAAATTAATCATTCAATTAATTAATTAATCACTTTTCAAAATCAAATTAATCATTTTTCTTAATCCACTCTTCATCCAAATTAATTAATTAATCTTTTTAATTAATTAATTCATCCATCCTTTTCATTATATTAATTAGTTAATTAATCATTTTAATTAATTAATTAATCTCCTAATCAATCCAATCATGATAAAAAGGAAATTCGGTCCTGTAAAACTCTCCGCCCACCAAAAATAAAGGTATTAGCCTTTTTCTTTCACCTATAAACCCAAATGAAATCAACCCCTAAACCTCTCCATTTAATCATGGAATCAACTATATGGGTTTTGATCCTCATTCAATGGGGTAGTAGGCATGTTTGGAATTTAAAATTCAAACCTCAAATCCAAATCCTAATCAATATTCTTTGCCCTTTTTAATTAATGTAATTTGTGGATGTTTCATTTTAATTTTCTCATTGCACTTATACCATGCTCACACATTAATCATGATATTGTCATATAATATTTGTCATCCATGAAATTAATTCTTAAGTCAAATTAAAATTAAGAGCCAAATCGTGATTATTTAACTAAAAGCCTAATTCCCGAGCTTAACCTGATTCAAGGCTAGTAATTTTATCCTTGGGTAAATTAATTAACTAAAAGTAATGAATTGTCACAATTGAGTTTTTTCTTAATTTTTTCATTTAGAAATAAATTAGGGTAGCGACTCCTAAAATTATTTTAAAAAAAAAACTAACTTAAACCTGAGGGTTCTATCATGAGTCTAAACTCAAATGAGCATATTGATTTCCTCTAGTGAATCGGGCCAATGCTCGGCCGAGACCTCACACAAAGTAGGATAGGCCATTAGCTCAGTACATGCATGATAGTGTGTGACTGCGAATGATTATATATGCATAGATGTTAGTGCACAAATGACACATTTTTATGTATGCATATTTTTGGATTCATAAACTTTTTGTTTAATTTGTATGTTATGGATGATTTTGTGATGATGGATTGTGAGACCTTAACCAAGCACCGGTCTAATCTGCTAAGAGGGGATCAAAATACTCATTCAGGTTCGAACTCATGGTTGAAACCCTCAAGCTCAGATGAGTTGATTTTGAAAATATTTTAGGAGTTGCCAACTTAATTTTATTTATTTCAAAAAATATTAAGGAAAAAATCCAAAATTGACTCTAATTTATTAAATTTTCAATTAATTTATTCAAGGATAAAATAACTAATCCTTAAAACCAAAGAGGATTCAGGGACTAGTTTTTTGGTTTTAAATAATCTAAATTTGACTCATAAGTTTAATTTGGCTTTAAAAAATTATTTCATGAATGACAATTATAAGATTTAATTAAAATGCATGATCATGACATAATTAAGGATATATAAGAAAATTAAGAAAATAAAGTAAAATAAAGCATCCACAAGCTAAAGAGAGTGTTCTCTGTAGTCTTTATAGATATTAGGAGAACCACATAATTGCTCCTTAACTGTAATATCATAAAGTTAACTAATTAAATAAATTAAATTATAGGATGCCTTCTCTAGTGCTTATGTCAAATCCCAACTTTAGAGACATGACGGCCCTAGAACATGGAGAGACATAAGGTCACCTATACCCGTAGAACCCACTTCCACATATACAAATCATACCTAGGATCATACCAAGCCTTATACAATAACTCATTTAAAACATTTATAAGAAAACCTTTAGTTGCGGAAGACAAATAAGTAGATACTTCACAAACAATCCGTAAGAAAGTAATCTTTATAATCCAGTTGAAACCTTAATAAATAACATCTCAAAATAGAGATCAAAAATAAATATTACCAGAGCATCTAATGACAACCCTTCATAGCATAGTATTATTGAAGACTTGGACAAGGAATTCCCCAAGTGAAGTAAAATGGTTAAGCTATCACCTTGCCTCCTCATATTGCTCACCTGGAACCATACAAGAAAAAAGGGTTGGGATAGTTGATCTCAATGAGTGAACAATATAGCATATACAATAACATATATTCCTTTAAAAAAGAAACTCATAGCTTGTAACACATAGTTCATGATTTACAATTCATGAATCAAGTTGCAATTTAGCAAGGTTTTCAATTTAGCAAGTTTGCAGAAATCACACTTATAACACATAGAGAGTGAAGGTTGTTGCCCTAATCACTGAACACATAGAGAAGAGGTGGCATTAAACCAAATTTCAACTCATATCACATAGAAAGGCGTGAAGCTGATTAGGCTCCACAGCTAAAATCGCCCCTTCTAGCTGAGGTGGATATACTACCCCTATTCATCGGGTTAAGATCATGTGCACAGGTTCTGATGATTACCCATATCGATGTAAAGACTTCTGCATAAGGTTTAAGGTACCATAGCTAGAGTTAATGGTAATCACATATGACAATAACATTTAAGGCAACAATAACATGTATCATAATAATAGTAGCAATTTAACTTTCGAACAAAAGATACAATCATAGTGTAGTTCTAGAAAGAATGTAAGTTAGGACAATAATCATAAAGGTATTATCATTGGATAATCAAAAAATTGGTTTTGGACCAACTATCCTTTGGCAATTCAAGCTTAACAAAGAAATCATAGAGTTTCATTTTAAAATAGAAAGAACTTGGGTTTCAAGAATGTCAAAGGTACACATATCATGATAGCTTGTACTTGTAACAATATCATAATATTTACTCACCTTGTGGTTCCTTCGCTCCTAGTACATGTAGCCCTTTTTAAACCTCTAAAACTCCTCAAACTCTAACATAATATTTAATTCAATACTTAATATTTATTTAATCATGATGCTATCCTATCCCATAACTAACCCATGCACATATAACATTCACATAAACTTAGAGTCGCACATATAAGTACACTTCATCACTTGCACATAACATGTTGACTTAAAAGTCTTGTACACTTAGCCTTTATAGGCCCATATGAAAAAACATTATAATTGACGTCAATACTTTTCTAAGGTCAACACAATGTCATATCCTAATGTCAATTCACTTTAACAATCATCTTAGTACACTTAACACTTTCATATATGTCAACTTAACAAATAACCTTTTAAGTCTCATGTTATCTCTTATGACCAATTCATTCAATGAATCTCTTTATCAATTCAAGATCATTAATTCATTATTAAGTCATTATAAAACCTATGTCCATATTATCCAATCACATTCACATATTAATCACAACATAAGGTTAAGATACCTTAAGTATTCCAAATTGCCTCTAGCCTTGTCTGGAGTCATTCATTCAACCAACATGCAATTTAACCATTTATCATTCATATATACATGTCAATAATTATCAAAATATATCACATAAAAATTATAGATATTGAGATAAAAATCCCAATGTAGGCTGAACACACCATCTAGGAGAAAACCTGAATTTTCTTACTTTTAGCACTTTCCATCTATTACAGTAACATGCAGAAATATGGTTTGAACCAAGATTTTTTTTCATGTAAACATAACAAAAATCATTTTAGAACATTAATCCATAGGAATTGGTAGCAATAGGTACAACATATACATAAAATTTTCAATTTTAGATTTTAGGATGTAAAACTATGTGTTTTCTAGTTTTTGATACTTTCCGGTCATTATAGTAATATGTGAACAGGTGTTTTAAATCATTATTTTTCATTCAATCATAAAAAATCAGTTTAGAACTCCATCATACATAAATTGGCAGCCACATACATATGAAATCATAGAATTTTACAACTTTTAAGTACTAGAACAAAAACCTTAAATTTTCTTATTTTCTGAAACTTTTTGGTCATTATAGTAATATACAAAAAATATGATTTAATTCAATATTTTTATCTAAACACAAAAAATTAGTTTGGAATTGAGTTTATGCTTGAAAATTTCAATTTTGAGTTGTAGGACTCACTTTGGAGAAATTGCGTAGAGAGGTTAGTGTTTTCAGTAGAGAAATTAATTTCTCTTTCAAAAACTCACCCAAACTAAATTAAATATGTAGAAATTACTAATACCCAGTTCAAAATAATTTTCTCATAATTTATTTCATAGAAATCAAATAAGAAATTGAAAGGAAAGAAAAACTTACGAATACTGTCAAGAAATTGCAAATTTTGAAGGTGTTTTGTGAATTTCGATAAAGAAAATAATTTTGAGAGAATTTTTCTGCTAAAATAATGAAATAATAGAATGGTGGCTACTGGAATGAAGGGCTAGCTGAATTTTGCATTAATATATGTAGGGTTTTGGGCAATTTCTAAGATTACCCTTAATGAGCTAGGTTATGAGTGTTTTAGTATAGTGGGCTTTTGGATATTTGGGGTTTTTAATTAATTTTGGGGCTGATTCTAGATAATTAAAAATAAAATATTTTTCTTATTATTTTCATTAAAATTTCCCCCAAAACATTTATTTAAAAATTATTTTAAAATATGCATAAAATTATTTTATGCTTAAAAATTGCTTTTTTGCAAGAAAATTTATTTAATGCACAATAAATTATTTTATGCTAACGCACTACTTATAAATCTATTATTTCACAATAATAATTCATATTAGGTATATTAAAATTAATTTAACATGCCACATGCTCATAAATCATATCACACATAAATTTTCATAAAATCACATATTTTGTTACAATAACTCTAAATTTAAGCAATTTGTCACGAAAACTTCTAGGGTGGGTGTGGGTTGTTACAGCTTATGTGTTATAGGAAGGCCATAAATTTCCTTACAATATGAAAATAATTACATTCGAAAATAAAGGAAGAAAAGGAATTAATTTAGAATTGGATTTAAGGTTTTGGATTTACATTCCAAATGTGCCTATGTACCCCACGGAATGGGATCAAAATCTATGTAGTTCATTCCATAATTAAATGAAGGGAGTTTGGGATTGATTAGGCTGATTAATTTAGGATTGTACAAGTAAGAGAAGGTATTATACCTTTGATTTTAGTGGGTGAGATGGAGGGAGGGTTTTGCCAAATTGAAGTTTCATTTTATTGGTACCAAGAAGCAGAGATCCTACTCAAGTAGAGTGTATATGAACGGAGGGTTGGATTGATTAATTAATTAATTAAAATGATTAATTAATTAATTAATTGGATGGATTAATTGAAAAAGGATTAATTAATTAAAAGAATTATTTAATTAATAAGAGGTAGATTAATTAATTAATTAAAATGGTTAATTGATTAATTAAGAATGTGATTGATGGGAGGGAGAGAGAGAGAGAGTAAATAGATAGCCTATCAACAAATGCTTTGGAGTGTCCAAAAATGAAGGAATAGAGGGCCTATTTATAGGCAAATCAAGGTGAGGGCACTTTGGAAAGTGGAAAAGTGAAATTACCAAAAGGGTAGGGGCTGAAAAAAGCTAAAAAGAGGCTGAAAGGGGTAAAATCAAAATTTTGGAGGAGTAAAAGGGGACCAGTCATAGCAAGGGGTGTAGCGCCACATGACCTCTGTGTAGCAATGTACACCCTAGCTATGGCACCACAGGTAGCCCCTATGGCAGACACATGGCAAAAGCTGCCTTTTTTTTTTTTTTTTTAAGAGGTTGATGTTAGTCCATGTTGAAAAATTGAGTGTCCATGTAGCAATGTACTTGAAAATTTATTTTTCTTTTAGAGGCAAGCTAATCAGCTAGTAGG
>CANTUT010000648.1:0-45000 GCA_947687605.1 Reutealis trisperma | reverse complement strand
AAGTTTTGATTGCTGGAATTACTTCAACTTGCAAGTGTGCCATAACTATTCCCTGGTTTCAATTGCTGTTGCCTCACTTGGACTTGGAGAAGCTAAGCCTTATGGTGATGGTGGCGGTGCTCATCACTGCTTGCCAAAAGTAGGTGGTTTGGCACCACCGATCTCTTTTTCTCTCTCTCTCTCTTTTATGATTTTTGCTTTCCCCGACCCAACAAAGCAGTATGAAAAGGGACCAATCAAGCAGCAACAACAACTTTAGTAATAAAAATATCTTTATGAATTCCTTTAAATATTAATAAGAATACATAGTTAGTTAAACTATTAAATATCAAAATAATATTTAAATTAGTAAATATTTTGAAAACAAATTTTTAAAATTTCTAAATTTCAAGGTGTTATATCTTCCCCTTTAAGTAAAAGTCCTTCTTGAATTTTAAAATAGCAATAGTAAATCATAATTAATGATATCTATTTCATTAAAATAATGATAAAAAAAATACAATAACACATATTCAAAACTTTTTTTATTTCAAAATTTACTCTAAAACTATCTATAAAAATCACCTTTCGTTTTGAAACTCAGATGTTGTACCCTGGAATGATAAACTAACATGGTATCTCTAATGCTATGAGTGATGAGATCTATGATGCATAAATAATGATATGCAAGTTTATGATGCAAGATCCAATGCATATAGACAGACAACCTGGACGCAAACGTAAAATCCTAAAACCACAAGATTAAAAATCGTTATCATTTTTAATTCATTTATATTTTCAAATTAAACTAAAACATTTAATTCCAAAAGCATTTAAAACATCAACACAAATTCCAATATAAAATTACATAAACACATAATCTTCATTTCTTCACCACACATTGGGTAGTGTTTCTAATCCCATTCTCTACCTCACACAACCTTCCAAACAAATATATGGGTTCAAAAGACAAAGAAGTCAAAGACAAAATCAAAGAAAATACAACAACATCATTGTTCCAACTTACTAAACTTTACAATCCAAAAAAAAAAACACTTCATCACCAAAAAAAAAAAAAGGCTACTTGAACTATCACTTCTTAATAGGCTCGTGGGAAAGAGACAAGTTCATTACATCATCATCAACATATTGACCATAAATAGCCATCTCATCATATCATAAGGGTCTTAAGTCTCATCAAATCATAAGGGTCCTAAGAAGAATATACTAAATGAGTCCAAAGATGATGGGTGGGATCAAACTTGTCATCATTAGGAAGCATAGGTTGACGACCATCTCTTCCGTACAATTCTTTAAGGCAATTCTTATCCCAATCTTCCTTATCAATCTGAATCTTCTGGCAATAGTTAGCAAGGAATACCAACAAAGGAGCATCAGCTTCTTCAAAAGGCCACAATTCTCATGGGACAACATTATTCTTACTGCATATGAAGTGCTCAAAACTGGTAAATTTGTCAGGGTTTTCAAATACCTCTCTAAAAAGCGAGAAGAAATAAGATTTATAAATAGAGACTTAGAGGTTCATAACTAGTTGAGGGCCTAACATATTATTATCCATAGAAGTGTAAGGGCGATAGAAAATAAGTATGGAATGGAGTGCTGGTGGTGAAGCTTAAACCAAATTACCCATTATTGAAAGCAGAAAATTGCTCCATTAATAAAGAGGTTTGAACCATTGTAGAAAGCTAATAAAGTGAAGGTTGGCAACATTATTGCTCTTTAAATAGTGGATGTATCTAAGGAAATGGAATAGCTAGATTTTTGTAGCGATATGGTAGAGATGAAGAAAATACTAAAAAAAGCATAAAAACTCCATTGGCCAAATGCATAATGAATCTATTATGAAATCCACGAAAGGATAAGGCCTAAGGAAAGGATATTCAAGGTGAATGGCTAAGTCTTGAATAAATTGGTACCCATACCTCTGGATAAGGTAGGATTGGTATTTGAAAATCTGTTTAGTGGCTAAGGCTTAGAGAGCTCTAGGAAATATTGGTTCGAATCTTAGGAGGAAGATCTTGGTAGAGGAAAGGGTTGGGACCAAATAATAAAGATGCAGAAGATGCCAAGGAACTCAAAGAGGAAATCTAGAAATTAGTTGCTAAACTAAACAGATAAAAATCAAGTGTGAGTTTCATGCTATGGTCATTCTCAATTTATACTTGTCTAGTTATTCTTTGATAGAATAATGATAACCCTCCTTTGAACGATTAATACTTTGAGAAAAATAGTCCGACTAAAAGATAGATGTAACTAGTGAAGTCAATCATACGGGTATAGTTCACTTCTCTATTTGAGGTGGAAACTATTCAACTGCATGTGTCTGAAAAGTCTGAGCTGATTGAGAGATGATCAGAAGAATATTAACATCGTGCCTTATTATATTATCAAGCAATAGTAAACCTTCATAATTACCTGCATACAAATGAACTAATACAACACGACATTGATTGTGGGTAACACTGAATGGAAATCAAAGGAGACTCAAAAGACAACAAAGAATCCAATACTCCACATGTTACAAGAATAGAAATGTATAGAAATTCTATTGGACTCAAACATACTACAGGTCGTAAGACCTTTACTTTGATACCAACTTTATCATGACCTATACCTAAGGGCACGTGACCAGCATTAGGACACGAGTAATGCATGTAGCTACTAGTGTCCATAATAAGCCTAATAACTTGTTAAACAATTGCAAAATAGAAAATCAAATTTTAAAGAAAGAAAGGAAGTTAAAAAGAAAATTTTTAAGTATAAAATGGGCTTATGGGCTTGCTAATAGACTTATGGGATTGTTAATGAGTTTTTGAGCATCAAAAGCCCAAATCCATTTGCTTGGCCAACCCATAGGGCCCAAAGGTGAGTGAACATAAATTCTTTAATATTAGAAATGGTTTGCCAAGACAAACATGGATGTTGGAAAAGTTAGCCACAAAATTTGACTAAGTGAAAATCCTTAAGCAAATTGAATTCTCATCTTTCCTATATAAAAGTCTAGGTACATTTTTAGCACTTCAACACCTTATGATGAATATCATTAATTTAAATGAAATCCTAGCCATCCAACTTGGTTGAATCACAGCCATCCATTGTGATAAAATCCTAGCCATTGGATTAAAGATGATCAAATCCTCACCATTCAACATTTCATATTTAAATGAAAATTATGTGAATGTATATCATTTGCCTATCTCTACACTAAAATTTCACACTAACAAAAGGAGAAATCTCTCCATTTTAACATCAACGTAGAATCTCAAAATTCAAAGCTATCCAAGGTAAAAGATTATATTCATCTTCTTTAGTCTTTGTACTAAACATGATTTGGGTGCTATAGTTGTAAAAAAAATTCTTTTCTTCCATGTATAAAATTTGGCCAAGAGGTTATAGATAGGAGAAAGTTTATTTTGCATATTCTTTGAGTAAATGTGGAAGTTGGATTGAGAACTAAGGGTTTAATATGTAAAAATAAATAAGAAAAAAATGAACTTATCTAAGTGAACTTAGAGGTATGGTTTGGCCAACACAATAAATGGTGAAGGAGGTGTTCTAAATTTTAATTAAAAGCATCTAATGCTATTTTATGTGGATAAAAATGATTTGAAAGTGTCAAAATGAATTACAGATGCTTAGCTAAAGATTTGAGAATTTTAATGACATAAACTTAGCTAAAAGGGGGACCTAGTGTTCTAATGCTTTTTTTTTTTTTTTTGATATTTGAATGATTATATAGGTTCTTTGTTATGGCAATTTCATATTTCTAGGATCAATTTGAAGATTTGAAAAGGAATTATAGGTTTTCCCCAAATTTGACCTAAGTGGGACAATTTAGGGTTTTGTAAAACAAAGTGATTTAATTTTAATAAATTGATGGGAATTAAATGTTCAAGCATTAATTTAATGAATCTATGGTCAATTTAAGGTTTGTAAGGGAAATTGACGGTTTTTCCAAAATTCTAAGATTATGGACCAATTTAGGGATTGGGATTTGAACTTAAAATCATGAAATTGAATAAGAAATTAAGCTTGAAAATAATGGAAATGGGAATAAGTATAGCATTATTGATATGCCTCCATTATAAATTGAAATAATAAAACAAATATAGGATAAACAAATTATGACTAGTTACATCATTAGTTACTAATTAACATGAAATTAAAATAACATGGATGTAGAATCTCAAGACAAGGGCAAGAACATTGCTCTAGACTATGAAGGACGTTATTTTAATCAAGAGCGAACACAAATAAAAGCAAATGAGTTCAAAGTGAGTACTTAATAATATGATGTAATTGTGCCATACTTGTTGCAACCATTGTTCAAATTACCACCATTTGACATTGTGAGGCCTCGCCTGTTCAATCCGTTAAAGGGAATTGAAAATGCCCATTGGGAGAAACATCATGATGGGAACTCGCTATGAGTTTAAAAAATTATATTTTGTTAGTTGTAGTTTGCAAAAGGAGTCGCCACTTTAATTTTGTTTATTTTAGTTGCGAAAATTAAAGGAAAAACCTAATTTGATTGACTCCAAAATTATAACATTTATCTCAAGGAAAAGCACTAATCCTCAAATGACCAAAGAGGGCTCGAGGACCAGGTTTTGGTTAAAATAATACAAAAAATTAGTTTGGCTTAAATACAAAATAGCTTTTAAAAAGAAGTTTTTATGTATGCATGAACAGATATAATATGATGCATGAAACAAATATTATTTGTGCAATATATGGTGAATATGAGATAATGACAATTACAAAATGCGAAAAATAAAGAAAAACTACTTAAAACTGCTACAAGTTAAAATATCAAAATCAGGGGATCTTTTCTCTAGCCCTTATGGGTTCTAGGAAAAGGATACATTCCCCAAATATAATCTAAACAAATAAAAAAAAAAAAAAAGAACTAAAGTTTCAACTTTTATTTAAGAAAAGCAATTTCAATCCTAAACTATGTGAAAAAGTAATAGAGAGAAGAAGTTGTTAATTTTAGCAGAGTTGAATGCCTTAGAGGCGGCAAGCCTGTGTATCCCTTTAAATGGGAATCAAACCCTACACAGTTCTTCCTTCTTGAGAAGGAGGGGTTTTTAAGTCATTGCCTTTGTTATCATGTTTTGATTGATTTTAAGGGCTTAGTGAATTTGTTAGTTAGGTTAGATTTTAATTAGCAAAAGTTAGATTTTTTTAAATTTAGATCTTAAAATTGGAATTGAAAAAGGAAAAGGAAAGAACTTTTCCCTTTGGCCTTCGGTGAGAGGAATGTAAGGAGCAAGCTTGGCACCAGATCTAAGTTCCACCTTAACTTAGGGATAGCACGACCATTCCTTTTGGAAGAATAACTCTTGAATAGAATGAACTCTTCTTAGAGGGACTTGAATCATACATTTGCTTGAGAACCACAAATTCCCTTTTGAAAGAAATAACTTGAGTTGCACCCTTTTCCTTATTAAGAAGCTTAGAGATAAGGTTTAAGGTGATTAGGAGGATTATAAATAGGGTTTTAAGATGATTAAAAAGCTTGGGAATAAGGTTTGAGGCAATTAGAAAGCTTGGGAATAAGTTTTGAGGCAATTAAGAAGCTTGGGAATAAGGTTTGAGGTGATGGAAGAAGTTTTAGAATGAGATTTTAGAGATTTAGAGGTTTAGAATGAGGGTTTTGATCATTGGAAAGGTTAGGAATAAGGTTTAGAAGGCTTTAGGGAGAGTATAGAAGCAGGTAATTATGTGTCAAAGTTGTTAGGAGGTGCAAGGTATTTATAGGGGGAGTCTAGAGGCTTAAAAGGGTGAATTTTCAATGTGGGAAGCAGGAAAAACACGTTGCAGTAACTCATCAGAGGCTGCGGTAATCATAGATCACTCTGTGGCAATAACAGCACCTACTGTAGCAGCCAATGGGCTACCACAAGGACATCTATGACAACCACAGTGGTGGCTGAGGTTACCACAGCCAGTTGCAAGTTGTCGCAACTGGCCCTCGGGCTGCTACACCTCATTTTTCAACCCATTTTCATTTGTTCTTAATCCGATTTGGCTCTAGTTTGATTCTATGGGTTCATGATGGAGTGCTAGTTGTTTGAAGGAGAAAGATTCATAAAATTTATTTTTCAACAGGGCACTGCCCCTTTAACCCCTGCCTGCTAATCGGCTAGCGGGACCATCGTACAAGCTCTGTGTAGCGCACTAATCTTAGCAAGTGTCAAGCTGCGGTCAGATCCTAAGGGTGCAAATTTAAGGGTTCACAGACATACACTTTGATTTGATGTTGAATATGTATTGCCTATTGATTGTGGAACCTTTGGAATCCCATATTCTTCTTGTATGGCATTTGGCCACTGTGAGCCACCTATATTGGTCCTATATTGTGACCAATGATGAGAAGCATTGATCTACCATTCTATTTTCCATTGAATTCCTAATGTGGAACTTACGTGTCTCTTTTTATTAATATTTATTATTAAGTTGAAATCCCCTTTGATGTTGTCACATCCCAATATAGAGATATGACAATCCTAGAACATTGGGAGACATAAGGTCACCCACGCCCGTAGAATCTACTCATGCATATATAAACACTGCCTATGATCATACCTAAAATCACATGCATTAACTTAATTTGATCATTAATAAAGGAAAACCTTAATTTGCAAAATAATGGTTTAAAATACTTTAAATACAATCCATAAGAAGAGAACATTTAAGACTCTAGATAATTCATCAATGAATAATGTCTCAAAAAGACACTCCTGGAGCATCTAAGAGTGACTCTTTATATCACAGTAAGGTAAAAGATTTGGATAAGGAAATCCCTCAAGCGGAATAGATTGCTTGAGCCATCACCTTGCCTCGTCATAATGCTCACCTAGAACAACACAAAAGAAAGGGGTAAGATAGATGATCTCAATGAATAAAGAATATAGCTTATATAATAACACATATCCCTTAGAAATGGCTCATAGCACATAAATTATAGTTTATGATTCACAATTTGTGATTCTTAGTTCATGGTTAATAGTCTGTAATTCAACTAGGTTCATAGAAATCATACATAGCACATAAAGAGTGAGGGCCATTGCCATATTCACTCGAACACATAGAAGAGAGGTGGCATCAAACCAAATTCCAACTCCTATCACATAGAAAAGCATGAAATTGATCAAGCTCCACATCTAGAACTACCCCTTCTAGCTAAGGTGGATACACTACCCCTATCCATCGTGTTAAGACTGTGTGCACAGGTTCCAATGATTACACGCATCAGTATGAGGATTTCTGCATCAAAGAGTTTATAGGTACTATAGCTAGAGCTAATGGTAATCACTTATAACAATAGCATTGAAGAGTGTAATCACATGTAACACAATAATAATAGATGTTTAGCTTATTGAACAAAAGATAAAAACAGTGTGGTTCCAAAAAGAATATAAGTTAAGGCAACAATTGCAAAGGTTCTTTATTATATTGAATAATAAAAAATAGTTTTGGACTAATTATCCTTTGACAACCTAAGCTTAATAAAGAAATCATATAGTTGTAATTGAAAATAGAAAAGAACTTGGGTTTCAAGAATTTCAAAGGTTCACATATTATAATAGCTTGCACTTGTAACAATAACATAATGTCACATTATCGTTCCTTAGCTCCTAATTGTTGTAGCTCATAAACTTCTAATACTCCTCTTGCTCTAATATAACATTATAATTCAATACATAGGATTTGCTTAACATCATTCTATCTTATCCCATAACTATCCCATGCACATATAACATTCACATACACTTGGAGTTGCACTTAAAAGTGCAATCATCACTTGCACAAAACATGTTGACTGTTTAGTGTTGCACACTTAGCCTTCTTAAGCTCACATGAAAACACATAATAACTCATATCAAGACTTTTCTATAGCCAAACACAATATATCATGATCTTAATATCAATTCACTTTAACATCTAACTTAGTACACTTAACACCTTTCATATATATCAACTTAACAAGTAACCTTACAGGTGTCATGCCTATCTCCTTTAACCAAATCATACAATCAATCTCATAATCAATTTAAGGTCATTAATTCACAATTAACATATCATAAGGCTTAATTCACATGTCACTTAATCATATGCACATATCAATCAAACATGGTAGTTAGGGTTTGGAAACCCTAGTGTGGGCCGAACCTCTGTAGGCTTTGTCTAAAATTACTCCTTCAACCAAAATGCAATTAAATCATGTAATACACATGTCAACAACCATTAATATGTATCATACAAATATTATTGGCCTTGGGATCAAAATCCTAAGGTAGGCCTAATGCACACAATCATGGAAAAAACATGGATTTTCTTGTTTTTCACATTTTCGATCATTACAGTAATATGCAAAAACATGATTTAAATCAATATTTTTTATCTAAACATAATAAAAATCATTTTATAACACCTTAGTATACAAATTGGCAACCCCTTGCTCACATTTATGAAAATTTTAATTTTTAAGTTTTAGGGTGAAAACCATGGATTTTCTTGCCTTTCGTATTTTTGGATCATTATAGTAATATACAGAAACATAATTTAAACCAATATTTTTCATCTAATCATAACAAAAATCAGTTTAGAATACATCAACACATAAATTGGCACCCTCCTTTATGCAAATGCATGAAAATTTCAACTTTTAGGTTTTAGGGTTCACCTTTGATAAATATGCAAAGAAAGAGTTATGTTTATGGTTGAAAATTGATTTCTCCTTCAAATAAAACACCTAGGCTGAATTCAACATCAAGGAAAATAGTAAATATATAGCCCCATATGGATTTCTCATGGTTAGATTTATAAAAAGTCAAATAGTAGTTTGAAAGAAGAGAAAAACTTACGAAAACGATCATAAAATCGCAAGGTTTGAAGGCATCTCGTGAATTTCGGTAGAGAGAGAGTTTTTTGAGAGAATTTTTCTATAAATATCTGATGGAAAATAGAAGGGTGGCTGTCAAAAGAATGGGATGGCCAAATATTAGGTTTGAATAAGGGTTATAGTGCAAAATTACAAGTTTACCATTAATGAGCTAGGTTAGGAGTGTTTTGGTGTGTTGAGCTTTGGTGAGTTGGGCCTTTTAATTTTATTTATGGAATATTTATAAATAATTCAAAATAAAATATTTTCCAATTATTTTCATTAAAATCCCCTCAAAAATATTTATTTAAAATATTTTAAAAATACTTATAAAAATTATTTTATGCTTAAAAATCGCTTTGTGAATGAAAATTCATTTTTTATGCAATAAATTAATTTATGCATATGTAGTTCACATAAATTACTTATTTCACATTAATAATTCATATTATGCATATTAGAACTAATCTAACATGCCACATACTCATTAATCACATAACATATGAATTTTCATAAAGGCACACACTTTGTCATAATAGCTCTAAATTAAAGTAAATTGTCACGAAACTCTTAGGGTGGGTATGGGTTATTATAGATGTGGAAAGATACATTAAAATTTGTGGACTTGGTATAAGCTCGTGGGTAGGGCGAGAGTATCTAACCTCTATTAAGAGGAATGCCTAACTGTAAGACCTGATCAGCCTTTATGTGGCCTTGCCTGAGCACTGGTCTGATCCGCTAAAGGGAATCAAAATGCTCTTTAGGAGAAACATCACAATTGGAATCTGTTATGAGTTTAGAAAATTGTATTTTGTAAATTGTAATTTGCAAAAGGAGTCACCACTTTAATTTTGTTTATTTTAGTTGGGAAAATTAAAAGAAAAACCCAATTTGATTAACTTCAAAATTATACCATTTATCTCAAGGAAAAGCACTAGTTCTCAAATGACCAAAGAGGGCTCGGGGACTAGGTTTTAGTTAAAAAAATGCAAAAAATTTGTTTGGTTTAAATACAAAATAACTTTTGTAAAAAAGAAGTTTTTATGTATGCATGAATAGATATAATATGATGCATGAAACAAATATTACTCGTGCAATACATGGCAAATATGAGATAATGACAATTATAAAATGCAAAAAATAAAAGAAAACTACTTAAAACTATTACACATCAAAATATCAAAATCAGGGGATCTTTCCTCTAACCCTTATGGATTCTAGGAAAAACACACATTTCCTAAATATATTCTAGATAACTAAAGTAGAAGACAATTGCAAGAGAACTAAAGTCTTGACTTTAATTTAAAAAAAGTAATTTCTACCCTAAACTATATGAAGAATGTGATAGAGAGAAGAAGTTGTTAATTTTAGTTGAGTTGATGCCTTAGAGACGACATGCCTGTGTATCCATTTGAATGGGAATCAAACCCCACGCAGTTCTTCCTTCTTGCGAAGGGTAATTTTTAAGTCATTGCCTTTATTATCATGTGTTGATTGATTTTAAGGGCCTAGGGATTTGGTAATTAGGTCATATTTTAGATCTTTTCAAATTTAGATCTTAAAATTACAATTGAAAAGGAAACGAAAAGAACTTTTACCTTAGACTTTCAGTGGCGAGGAACATGGGGAACGAACCTGGCACCATATCTAAGTTCCACCTTGGCTTGAGGATAGCACAAGAACACCTTTTGGAATAAGGACTCTTAAATAGTGTGAACTCTTTTTAAAGGAAGGACTTTGGATCACCCTTGCTTAAGTATAAAGAATTCCTTCTAAAAGAAAGAACTTGAATTGCACCTTTTCTTAATAAGGAGGCTTAGGTATAGGGTTTAAGGTGATGAAGAGCCTTATAAATAGGATTTTATATGATGGAAAAGGCTTTGGAATAGGGTTTTAGAGATTAGGAGGTTTAGAAAGATGGTTTTGATGATTGGAAGCCCTAAGAATAGAGTTTAGAAAGCTTTAGATAAAGTATAGAAGTATGTAATTGTGCATGGAAGTTGTTAGGAGGTGCAAGGTATTTATAGGCGGAGTTTAAGGCTTAAAATAGTGAATTTTCAATGTGGGATTAGGAAAAACGCATTGTGGCAACTGATAAGGGGCTGCGACAATCGCAAAGCCTTATATGGCAGCAGCAGCACCGCTATCGCTTCCCAACTTCTAAGATATGATGGTCCTAGAACATAAGGACATATAAGGTCATCCACACCCATAGAACCCTCTCATACACGGTTAAACACTACCTAGATCATACCAAAATCTTATGCATTAACTTGTATGACTATTAATAAAGGAAATCCTTAACTAGTGGAAGAATAGTTTAAAAATACTCTAAATACAATCCATAAGAAAAAGTACAATTAAGACTCCAAATTAATCATCAAATGAATAATATTCCAAAAAGACTCTCGGAGCATCTAACAGCGACTCTGCAAATCATAGTATGTAAATAGACTTAGACAAGGAAATTTCTTAAGCAAAGTAGATTGCTTGAGCTATCACCTTGTATCCCCATCATGCTCACCTCAAACCACACAAGAAAAGGGGTGAGATGGATGATCTCAATGAGTAAATAATACAACTTGTACAATAACACATATCTTTTTAAAAGGGTTCATGGTTCATAATTTATAGTTTGCGATTTAGCAAGTTTTGCAGAAATCAAACTTGTAACTTATAGAGTGATGCCTTTTTCCTTATTCACTAGAGCATGAAAAGAAGAGGTGGCATCATACCAAATTCCAACTGCCAACTTATAAAGAAGCATGAAGTTGATCAGGCTCCATGGCTAGAACTGCTCCTTCTAGCTGAGGTGGATACACTACCCCTATCTAATAGGTTAAGACCATGTGCATAGGTTCTGATGATTTCTCACATTAGCATGAGGATTTCTGCATATAAGGGTTCATAGGTACCATAGCCAAAGCTAATGGCAATCACTTGTAACAATAGCATTAAAGAATACAATTACATGTATAATAGTAGCAATAGAAGTTTAGCTTATTGAACAAAGCATAAACAATAGTGTGTCTCCAAAAACAATATAAGGTAAAACAACAATCACAAAGGCTCTTTTCTTATCATTGAATAGTCAATAATAGTTTTGGACCAGTTGTCCTTTGGCAACCCAAGCTTAAAAAAGAAATCATACAATTATAATTTATGATAGAAAGGAATTTGGGTTTCAAGAATCTCAAAGGTTTACATAATATGATAACTTGTACTTGTAACATGAACATAATGTTTACTCACGTAGTGGTTCCTTAGCTTCTAGTGCTTGTAGCCCTTGCACTTCTAACAATCCCAAAGCTCTAACATAACATTACAATTCAACACTTAGCATTGGCTTAACATCATGCTATGCTACCCCATAATTGCCCCATGCTCATATATCATTCACATATACTTGGAGTGGCACTTAGAAGTGCACTCATCACTTGTACATAACATATTGACTTTTAAGTCTTGCACACTTTGCCTTCTTAGGCTTACATGAATTTACATAATAGTTCATATCAACACTTTTCTAAAGCCAACACAATGAATCATAATCTTAATACCAATATAATTTAATTTCCAACTTGGTATACTTAATACTTTCCATTCATATCAATTTAACTAGTAAACCCTAAAAGAGTCATGCTTGTCTCCTTTGGACCGAATCATATAGTCAAACCCATAGGTAAATTATGATCATTAATTCACAATTAACACATCATAAAACCCAATTCATATGCCAATTAACCATGTATACATATTAGCTAAACATGTCAATTAGGTTTTTGGAAACCCTAGGTATAAGCTGAACCACTCTATGAGTTTTTTAGAGTTACTCCTTCAATTATCATGCAATTAAATCACGTAATATTCATATTGTAACAACCCATAACTTCCATGGAAATTTTCATGATAATTTGCTTGACTTATAACTATTAAGACTAAGTGTGTGCTTTTATAGAAATTCTTGTGCTATGTGATTGATGAGTATGTGGCATATTAGATTAATTATAATATGCATAATATGAGTTATTGTTGTGGAATAAATGATTTATATGAGGTGCATTAGCATAAAATAATTTATTTTATATAAAATGAATTTTCATCAAAAATGCGATTTTTACGTATAAAATAATTTTATGAGTATTTTTAAAATAATTTTTAAACAAATATTTTGGGGAAAATTTTAATGAAAATAATAAGAAAAATATTTTATTTTTAATTACCTATAATCTTCCCCAAAATTAAATAAAAAGCCCAAATCCCCAAAAGCCCACTACACCAAAACACTCCTAACCTAGCTCATTAAGGGTAATATTGGAAATTGCCCAAAACCCTACATAAACTAAGTGGAATTTCGGCCAGCACTTGTATCCAATAGCTATCATTCTGTTATTTTATTATTTTTCCAGAAAAATTCACTCAAAATTATTCTCTCTACCAAAATTCACAAAATACTTTCAAACTTTGCGATTTCATGACCATTTGATAAGTTTTTCCTTTCTCTTCAATTTGCTATTTGATTTTTATGAAACTAATCATGGAAAAATTATTTTGAACTAAATATTTATGATTTTTATTGATTAAATTCAGCCTAGGTGAATTCTTGTGAGAGAAATAAATTTTTCTACCGAAAACATCAACCTTTCTATACGATTTCTCCAAAGGTGAATCCTACAACTCAAAATTGAAATTTTCATGTATAAACATTACAAGGGGGGTATTTTTGCATATTTGTATACTAAATAGATTTTTGATGTGTTTAGATGAAAAATATCAAATAAAATCATATTTTTGCATATTACTGTAATGATCACAAAATTTTGAAAAATAAAGAAATTCATGGTTTTCGTCTTAGAACTTGAAAGTTGGCAAATTTCATGTATACATGCAAGTATGGCTACTGATTTGTGTGTGTATGAATTCTAAACTGATATTTGTTATGATTGAATGAAAAATAATGGTTTAAAGCATATGTTTACATATTATTGTAATGATCATAAAGTACCAGAAACAAGAAAGGTTCATAGTTTTCACCCTAACACCTAAAATTAGAAATTTTTCATGCATATGGATCTATATAGGTGCCCATTCTTACATATTCATATTCCAAAATGATTTTTGTTTTGATTAAATGAAAAATCTTGATTCAAACCATGTTTTTGCATATTATTGTAATAGACGAAAAGTAAGAAAAGTAAGAAAATTCAAGTTCTCTCTTTAATAGTGTATTTGGCCATTGTTGGGATTTTTATCCTAATGTCTATAATTTTTATGTAGTGTATTTTATTGATTATTAACATGTATGAATGAATGATAAATGGTTAAATTGTATGTTGGCTGAAGAAATGACTCTAGAAGGTTAGAGGCAGTTTGCTATACTTAAGGTATCTTAACCTTATGTTGTGATTAGAATGTGATTGTGATTGGGTAATATGGAAATAGGTTGATGTGTCGAAATGCACACTAATAATCTGCAAGTGCATAGGTTATTATCAAGTAATAAAGTATTGAGTATGAGTATTGTCTCCACGAGGATAGGATAAAAGTACTAGCGCAAACTTCAACTATTGTTTGGTTGATTAAAATGAAGATTAATTAAACTAAGCTAAATTAACTAAGCTAACCTAAGAAAGCAAGTAAATGATATTGATGGAGATAATCTAGGCAAAGCCAATCTAGATATAACTCTCCCTAATTTCTTATGCATATTAAATAACGAATTGAGTTGGACTCTCACTAAATTAGATAAAAACATTTCTCAAGCGATTAAATCCCTAACTTACTAAGTATTACAGGGGAATCTCTTCTCAACCAATAATCAAATAGAAACAACATTAAGTTCAAGAGATTAACATCCAAAGAAGTCTTGTAGGTCTATCTCTAACACCTTAATAAACTCTCTATTCCCATGAGTGATCTATCTATACCAGGGTATCTCTACTCGTCCAATATAGAAACAATATTCAATCAACAAGTTAGCAATTGCTAATTTGAATAATAAGATTTATCATGAAAATAAAACAACTAAAGATGAATTGATTAAAGTTTAAAGCCTTCAATCTATACAATAAAAAATAGGGTACATTACAAATATAATTAGTTCATATTAAAATTGAAGAACAAAGATGCAGAAAAAATAAAGAAGGAAGAAATCTCAAACAGATCTTAAAGATGTTCTTTGAAATCTTCTCTTCAATCTTCCATATCCACTTGGATTTTGGTCTTTGATTCGATTAAACCCTCAATATCCCTAGCCTTCAAGCCTTTCCCATGACGCTAGGGCTTAGCCAACCCTCTTAAATCTCTATTTTTGCTCTGTGGTGACTTCCCCTTAAAATGTTGTTTGATCTGATTTATATTGCTGGAATTTAACCTCACACCACTGGAGCCACGGCTGGGATTCCAGCTGTGCCAATGACACTAGGGGCCCACGAGTGAAATCTTAGTAGTGCCTCCACCCATGGGAGGCTATTGGATGTATTCTAATTTGCTCTTATCACACTAGTGGAATCCCAGCTAGGATTTTAGTGGTGTCTAACCATACAGGTGAAATTCCAGCTGGGATTTCACCTATGTTTGCCTATCTTTTTCTAAAAGTCAGCATTTTGTCTTGGATCTTTCACCATTTTGAGTCACATTTGGTTCATAGCATCATTTGGCACCAAGTTAACTAAAAGAACTATGGAAAAGCACTAAACAAACAAATCAAACTCAATTTAAGGATAAAACATATTAAAAACAAGGGGTAAAGTGTAGTCAATTAAGTACTTATTAATTTCCCCACACTTGAGTATTTACTTGTCCTCAAGCAAATTAAATCATAACAATAGTAAGAAATAAAACCTACCCTGTCTAGTCAAAGAAATTCAAAAAGATTTATAACAACTTGAAATTAGCAAGGCTCAAACATGGTAGCCAAATTAAAAAATCTATAAAACAATTCTCAAAAATCTGAAACCTAAATTCTAAAGTTACAAGTTTGAGCAAATAATTCCACAGAAACAAAAGTTCAAGCAAAGTTGATTTATAAGGATTTTTCCATAGGTGCTTGACTGCTCACTTGACTTTTCATTGGTTATGCATTTCAATTTATGTTTTCTTTTTAATTAACTAAGGAGCCTGACTCATTTGAATTGTCATCCTAGTCTTTTTATGCGAATGCAAAAACTTGTGGTGTCAGCCCCTGGTTACTCAACTAGAATCACACATTCAAATTGCTACTAGCACTATTCATAATCTCAACCCCTTTTTGTTTAAAGGAGTCAAGAATAGTAGAATATGTAAATATTTTCAAAGCTCCTTTGCACAATCTCTTTTTTTTTTTTTCAAGAAAAATAGTCAAGTTACTTAAGATATTAAGTATGTCCACTAAACTAGAACAAAAGTAACAGTGGGATAAAATAGGCTCAAAAAGTGTAACTAGAGTTTCAAATTTCTAGCAAAAAGATTTGCAAAAATTTAATTTCCTAATCATGACTACCACATTCAATCCACAATGTAAGAAGTCATCGTCATAACAAAATTAGACTAATTTATCATTAGAGAGAGTTAATTTCAAATCAAACGATCACTATAATTCAATTCACTCAATCGCAAGATTCAATAAAAGATAAGGCACACTAAAATACCTCTCCCCCACACTTAAGTAACACATTGTCCCCAATGTGTTATAAACAAGAAAAATGAAAAAGTAAAAGAGAGAATTAACTGCCCTGAATGATCTACCACATGAATCATGTGCGGTGTTCCTTCCAGTTAGAGTTTGCCATGATCATTGTTTCTGCACATAGAAATATTGAACTACAACCAAGATAAGATCCATTCAATTTAAAACAAAAATAAAAACAAAATAAAATAGAAAGGAAATAAAAAGAAAAGAGAAATAATAAACATAAAAACAAAAACCATCAATGGGTTGCCTCCCATTTAGTGATTCTTTAACGTTGTATTAGCTAGACGTTATCGTTATTCATTGTCCACCAATAGTTCAGAGGTTTCCTTGTGTTGTCTACCTCTATAATTCAAGATAAAGAAAAGTATGCAAAGGTTGTGGCCTTTGCAAAGCCTTCTTTTAGCAATAAAAAATATTTTTGGTTCTCCATTTCATGGAAACCTATGCTTGCTAGGTTCAAAACCATCATTGAAGAGCTTTACCCATTGGCTTGGCATGGGAAATTTTGGTTGGGTTGCCAAGAGATTGATCCTGCTGTGTTCATCATCCACCTCATGTAGATCTTTGATGCTTCACCTAAATGCACTAACAGTCCATTTTAACACCTCCACAAAACAAATCTCCCTCTCCAATGAAAAGTTGGAGACTACAAATACTAGCCAACTACTTGAGTTGCTAACAAAGTAACACTGTGAGAAGGGTGGTAAGGGTGTAAAAATGTATAGGGTGGGTTGTGGTATTGATGGAATTTGATTGATGTTAAGGGTAAGTGGTTGAACTATGGGTGGGTTATTATCAGTCTCCTCAAAAGGTAGGAGGATGGGAATGATAGGGGAAGTATAGTTTTCAGCATTCATAACTTCGCCCTTCATGCTTTCACACAATTTTCTATCATCGGAAGAGAATTCGTTAACACTTGACTCCATTTCACCCATGTCACATTGTTCAAGTTGGGATTGCATATCTAGATGATCATCTTCATTAAGTTCTTTAGGCAACATTCCTAAATTGGCCGCACCATTCTTGTCTTCCTCATTATTATCGTCCCAATACCAATTGATGGTAATAGTCTTGTGTTGTTCCTCTGGAATGGCATTGATTTCACTGGGCAAATTGCCTTTAGGTCTCTCACTTAGCAATTTCAAAATTTGCCCAGCAAAATTCTTTAAATTGTGAAGAGAAGTCTGTTGGTGTTCCAAAGCTGTCTCGATGCTTTGAAATCTTTTCTCTATAGCATCCACTAAAGTCACAAAGATCTGTTCCAACCTCTCTCCTCTTGTGCATGCTCGTCATCCTCCAATGTAGTGTCCACTTCAAATTGAGTCAGGAGATTAGCTTTTGATGCATGGTTTTTGCTGCTCTCTACTTCCTTGGTTAAATTCTCCGTAGACACCATGAATCTTTCCAATGCAAGTTCAAGGGATGACTTCTCTATTGGTACTTCCCATCTGTATTCTACTTGGAAATTAGTGTGATAGGGATACTTATCTCCTTATATTCCCATTCTTGATTTGGGCAAGAACCCCACTAATGATAGGTCCACTTAGGCATGGAGAATTTTTTTTTTTATTTTTCTGAAACACAAAAAAAAAAAACTCGAAAGAAATAAAAACGTAAAATAACAAAAACAAATAAAATAGCTAAAAATAAAACAAATAAAACAAGTAAAACAAAAACAAAAACAAATACAAAAATAAAAACTAGATCAATAATCTCTATTAATATTGCTAATATTATAAAAATATCTCCGGCAATGGTGCCAAAAACTTGATATGCCAAAATGCACATTAATAATCTGCAAGTACACAGGTCATTATCAAGTAATAAAGTAGTGAGTATGAGTATCGTCTCCACAAGGATAGTATATAAGTACTAGCGCAAACTTTGACTATTGTCTAGTTGATCAAAATGAAGATTAATTAAACTAAGCTAAATTAACTAAGCTAACCTAAGAAAGCAAATAAATGATATTGATGGAGATAATCTAGGCAAAGCTAATCTAGATATAACTCTCCCAAATTTCTCATGCATATCAAATAGTGGATTGAGTTGGACTTTCACTAAATTAGATAAAAACCTTTCTCAAGCGATTAGATCCCTAACTTCCTAAGTATTACAGGGGAATCTCTTCTCAACCTATAATCAAATAGGAGCAGCATTAAGTTCAAGAGATTAACATCTAAAGAAGTCTTGTAGGTCTATCTCTAGCACCCCAATCAACTCTCTATTCCCATGAGTGATCTATCTATACCAAGGTATCTCTACTCATCCAATATAGAAACAATATCCAATCAACAAGCTAGCAATTGCTAATTAGAATAATAAGATTTATCATGAAAATAAAATAACCAAAGTTGAATTGATTGAAGTTTAAAGCCTTCAATTTATACAATCAAAACTAGGGTACGTTACAAATAAAATTAGTTCATATTAAAATTGAAGAACAAAGATGTAGAAAAATAAAGGAGGAAGAAATCTCAAATAGATCTTGAAGACGTTCTTTGAAATCTTCTCTTCAATCTTCCACATCCACTTGGATTTTTGTCTTTAATTTGATTAAACCCTTAATATCTTCATCCTTCAAGCCTTTCCCGTGACTCTAGGGTTTAGCCAACTCTCTTAAATCTCTATTTTTGCTCTATGGCAGCTTCCCCTTAAAATGCTGTCTGATTTGGTTTATATTGCTAGAATTTAACCTCACACCACTGGAGCCATAGCTGGGATTCCCAATGATGCCATAGGGTCCATGAGTGAAATCCCAGTGGTGCCTCCATCCATGGGAGGCTACTGGGTGTATTTCTAATTTGCTCTTATCACACAGGTGGAATCCCAGCTGGGATTTCACCTATGTCTGCCTATCTTCTTCTAAAAGTTAGCATTTTGGCTTGGATCTTTCACCATTCTGAGTCACATTTGGTTCATGGCATCATTTGGCACTGGGTTAACTAAAAGAACTCTGGAAAAGCACTAAACAAACAAATCAAACTCAATTTAAGGATAAAATATATTAAAAATAAGGGGTAAAGTATAGTCAATTAAGTACTTATCATAGGTTTTATGATGAGTCAATAATGAATTAATGATCTTGAATTGATGAAGAGATTGATTGAATGAATTAGGCAAAAGAGATAGGCATGACACTTGAAAGGCTATTGATAAGTTGACATGTATGGAAGTGTTAATGTACTAAGATGATTGTTAGAGTGAATTGATATTAAGATCATGACATTGTGTTTTACTTGAGAAAAGTTTTAGTATGAATTATAATGTGTTTTCATGTGAGCCTATAAAGGCTAAATGGGCAAGACTTTTAAAGTCAACATGTTATGTGCAAGTGATGAGTGCACTTCTAAGTGCAACTCTAAGTATGTATGAATGTTATATAAGTATGGGATAGTTATGGGATAGGATAGCATGATGATTAAATAAATATTAAGTATTGAATTAAATATTATGTTTAAACTTAAGGAGTTTTAGAAGTTGAAGGGCTATGAATACTAAGAGTGAAGGAACCACAAAGTAAGTAAACATTATATTCATGTTATAAGTACAAGTGATTTTGTTATGGGAATCTTTGAGACTCCTAAAACCTAAGTCTTTTTCTACTTTCAACTATAATCATGTGATTTCTTTGTTAAACTTAGGTTGCCAACGGACAATTGGTCTAAATCCACAAATGTTTATTCAATGATGTGAAAGACCCTTTGTAATTGTTGCCTTACCTACTTTTTTTCTAGAACTACACTATTATTGCATCTTCTTTTCAAAAAGTTAAACTACTATTGCTATTGTGATACATGTTATTGTCACCTAAAGTGCTATTATTATAAGTGATTACCATTAGCTCTAGCTATGATACCTCTAACCCTTTATGCAGAAATCCTCATGCCAATGCGGTTTATCATTAGAACTTGTGCACATGGTCTTAACCCAATGGATAGGGGTTATGTATCCAACTTAACTAAAATGGGCAGTTCTAGCCGTAGAGCCTAATCAATTTCATGACTTTATAAGTTATTGATTTGGGAGTTGGAATTTGGTATGAGGCCACCTCTCCCTTGAGTGAATGAGCTAGTATAGTCATTTACTCTTGTTAGGAAATAAGTGTTATAAGTGTGATTTCTGCAAACTTGCTAAAGTGAAAATCTTGCTAAATTGAAAACTGTGACACCATGATTTGTAAATCATGAACTATATGTTATATGCATTGGGCTTTCCTTAAAAATGGGTCATATGATATCATTTATTCTATATTGTTTACTCATTGAGATCATCTATCTAACCCCTATTTTCTTCTGTGGTTCTAGGTGAGCATTATGAGGAGGCTAGGTGATGGCTCATGCATTCTACTTTGCTTGGGGCATTCCTTATCCAAGTCTTTAATTATGCTATGTTATGAAGAGTTACTCGTAGATGCTCCGGGAGTTTATTTTGGGATATTAATCATTGGTGATTTATTTTAAGACTTTGAATATTATTTTCCTATGAGATGTTTTCAACATATTTTGCTAAACTATTCTTTTTCATATTGAGTTTTTCCTATATTATTGGATATTTAAATTAATGCAATGGGTTTGGTATGATCTTAGGCATGTTTGGCACAAGTATAAGTGGGTTCTACAGGCATGGGTGACCTTATGTCTCCCCATGTTCTAGGACCATCATATCTCCAAGAATGGGATGTGACAAAGTTGGTATCAGAGCTATAGTTTTAAAAATCTAGTTAGACTTGTCTAATTATTAGGTTGATTAAGTATAACCCTAGAGCATAGGAATTTTCTTGTCATGTCACTTACAGTCTATTGCTAATATATTTTCACGAAATCCAAATAAGTCATAGTACTCTTTTGTTATTGTTGTTCATGTGCCTCACAATTCTTTAATTAGATGACTATGAAGATCACCTCTGTGAGAGGACCCAGGCCTAAAGCACCTCATGTGACCTGCAAAAGGACATCGCCAGAGATGTTCAAGAGAGTCATGCCAGTGATTCTTCCCAATAGAGGGGAGACCCCAGACGAGGAGGAGGACCCCGAGGAGCACCTAGATTACGATTGGGTTCATAACAAGATTCAGAAGTTGGAAGAGGATTGTTCAAACCTAGTAAAGGAAAATCAAAGTCTAAGGTCTCTAGTGCAAACTTTGAAAGAGGATATTGAGCAGATTAGGGCATGGATTGTTGAGCATAGGGGAGACTACTCACCATTGAGGTCTTTATCTCTAATTGGTCGTCAGTAAGATAGAGATCTCCTTTGTCACCAATGTGGCAGTAGTGGTCATGTCGCTCTTGAGTGCTCTCCTATTGACCATTCGCCTAACTGATCTTGGAGGCAACCCAATTACAACCCTAGTAGAGGACACACGAGGGCTAGGACAAGTAGTTGGTGATGATCGGTGTAATGAAGTAGTACCTTATATATATGTGTGATATTTCATTTAATTGCTTAGTCACTTAATATGAAATGATTTCGTTTTATTGCCTACAATATGATTGACTTTTATATGGTAGGGAAGTTCAAAGTGCTATCAGTTACATGTTACATGATTATGATGAATGATACATGCCTTGATATATATGCTATGTGATAAATGGTATGCAATATGTGATATGATATGATGGGTATTCATGAAAAATGCATGATAAATATGAGATGATAATAGGGTTAGATGGGTTAAAAGGGAATTAGTACTAAGTTTCCTTGTCATGATAGCATAATGCCTCCTAAGAAGAAGGTTCACACAGCTGCTCAACTTGTTAGGGCTAACAAGGATGCAATATCAGATACTGCCTCGAGTGCTGCATCTGTACCTGCATGGTCAAGAGAAAGATCCAATTCGGGGGCACCTACCATTGGCTCTAGTGAGCAAACATCTTCGTAAGAGGTGCAAGCTATGCACGAGGAAATGAAAGACTTAGGCATGGAATTGGACGAGCTGCGAGCTCAAAGGTGGGAAGTGCCGCAACATAAGAAGGAAATGGAGTTCTGCCACCTGCAGTAGTGCCACTTGCTCAGAGGGAGAGGAAGTAGCTACCAAATGAAGGGATTACCATTGTAGAATTCAAAAAGCTACAATTACCTACCTTTTGTGGTGAGGAGGGTGATGACCCATATAAATTCTTGGACGAGATGGACAAGCTTGTCCATCAACTGTCTTGCTCAGATGCTCTAGCGATTAAGTTGGTAGGACTCTGACTTAAGAAGAAAGCTTGTATTAGTATGAGAGAAACATTGAGGAGTGATTATATGGAGCTAACCCACCTATGTGGGTAGAATTTAAATAAGAAGGGATGGATTAGTTCTTGCCTAAAGGCAAAAGACAAGATAGGGCACTATAGTTCTAGCAGTTGAAGCAGAAACCAAGAATGTCAGTGTCGGATTATGCAAAGGAGTTTAATCAACTTAGTTGATTCGCTACCAATATTGTTCCCACTAAAGCAAGTCACATCAACTGGTTCTTAAGAGGATTGATCACACCTCTGTTCAACTCATTAGTAGCAATGGAATTCCCAGCCTTGGCCAAACTGATAGATAAGGCCAAGATAATGGAAAAGAGATATAAGGCTAAAAGAGCAAAATGAGCTGAGCGGGAGCAGAAAGGAAAGAATAAGAATAAAGGTCATGAGGGACAGCATAGAGAATGAGGAGGCCCAAGGAAGGAGTCTTCAACACCTGGATCACAGAATGGTTAAGCTAAGTAGGAACTCCCTACTTTTGGCAAGTGTGGAAAGAAGCATTTTGGAATTTGTTGAAGAATTTTGGGTGCATCCCTAAAGTGTGGGCAAATGGGATATTTCATTAAAGACTGCCCTTAGATGAGAATCAAAGGAATGCGACTTAGACACCTCCACCACCTAGACCATGTCAACCTCAAGGGCAAAGAGCCAAAGATAAGAGACACAATTGAGACTCCCACTAGTAATCAGTAACTGTTAGCCTAGTGGCATAGGATTTATATGATATGAATGCTATTATATGACTAATTAGTTGTTTGGCTTAGGTTTGATCTTCGATTACTTAGGAGATGATTGACTTTTAAATATGATAGGAGAGCTTATTACGCTATAGGTTATGTGTTGCGTGATTAGGATACATCATACATGCCATGATATGTGATACATGCTAGGTGATATATGTTTTATGATGTGATATTATATAATGGGTGCTCATGTTAAATGATTGTTAGGTATGATAATTTGATAGTGGAGTTAAGTGGATTAGAAAGAGAAGTTACTAAGTTTTGATTCGACTAAGATTAAGGATTGATAGGTATAATGTTATGAGGTATGAAATGCTTACATGTTATAATGGTTTGATATATGAATTATATGGAGTTATTAAATGATAATTGTGACTGATGCCATAAGAAGAGAAATGATGGTTAGTAATGATCAGTATGAGAATGAAATAAATCAGTTACATTATATATATTCATAAGTACACAATATGAAGTAAGTGAAGTATATTAAGGAATTTGTGGCTTAGATGTTACCATATAAATGAAAAAAAAAAAAAAAGAAAGATAGGGATTTCTCTGTCACTTATGTAGATATCAAGTATAGTCAAAGGAAGAATATTAATCTGGTGTGATTTAAAAGAAGAATGTATTATTCCTATTTGAATTTCTAGTATAAGATGCTTGATTGATTCTAGTGCTACGCATTCATTTGTGTCTCCATATTTTTGCTAAGAGTCTCAATAGAGATAAGGAATTAATTAATGAATCCTTAGTAGTGTTGACTCCTTTGGGAATAGCAATGGAAGTAAAGTATATGTTTAAGGACTATAAGGTAGACACTGATGGATGGAAACTTCCTATGGAGTTGTTAGAACTTGGTATCCTAGGATTAGATGTGATCTTGGGAATGGATTGACTATAGGAGTATGAAGCTTGTATTGACTGTAGAGAAAAAAAAATAAGTATAATTTTGAACTAAGGATGGGGAAAATTTTATGTATCAAGGAGATGCCTATGATTAAGGTCCACTAGTGTAATCATGGAATGGATGAGTATACTTAGGATGTCAAGGAAGGGATGCAGTAGAAGCATCCCCAGTTTTTAAGAATGTATGAGTAAATATTTAAATTCGAGGATGAATTTCTTTTAAGAGGGGGAGATATAAAAGGATACGTATTCTCAGACTTGTAATGATGACAAAAGGATAAGTATAATGCTACGCAGTTTTAAAAATTTATTAGTTTTAAATATACCTAAAAGGGGTTTGAGCCCTCTGTTTGAGAAATGTTTTAAGGCGTTAGATACAATAATGTTTAATTGAGATTATTGGAAAATTTGGTAGTGATCTTTAGTACGGAAAAAAAATTTATTAAGATAACTTAGAATGGCATAGATTTGGAAAGATATAAGAGTTGCATAGAGATTTCATTGAATAGTAATGGTATTAGAAGGTTTATTATTTTAATATGGATAAGTTAAATGGTAAGGAATGTGATGTATAGTAAGATGTAAGTGGAAGACCTAAAGTGAGATGATATTACAGCTAAAGGTATAAAAATTATGAGGCATTAGGTAATTAAATCATGATAGTGATGTATATATTATATAGAAAGAGAGTAAGTCTAAAATATTTATGAGAAGTATATTTGGGATTTTAAATTAATAGAATGCAAGTTCGTTTGGGATATGATATATATAGGAATGTTTGTTAAGTTTAAATATGTTTTAATTGATAAATGATAGGAGTATAGAAATTATAATGTTAGCAATATATAAACACGAAAATATTTATTGAGGTTATAATAGATTAAGTAATAATTATTAATGTGGAAAGAGAATTATCGAATATCAATTGGAGTTATTAATTTGGAATTATTAATTGGATTCTTATATGACAAATGTGATAAATAATGAATGGAAGTGGTGATTAAGGTATTGGTATAGATGTTAATAAAAATATAAATATAAGGAAAAGAAATGCTTAGGGTTATATTAGATTGAAAATTAAAAGTTCTATTACTTTTGTTCAAGGTTAGGAGATACAAAATTATTAAGGATTAGTTTAAGATTTGTTTGAACAAGAGATGAACATAGGTGTAGCTTAAGCTGAAGGTTTTTCAATGTGAGTTTTGATAGATTGTGAGTATGCACCTTACTTTATTTGATATGTTAATTATAGTTAGATATTGTGTTTGAGTGGTGCAGCAGAAGCGTGGCAAAGAAGTTAAGTAGAGTATTGTGTTGTTAGATTTGAAAATTCGAGAATGAATTTTTTTTTAAGAGGGGGAGAATGTAACAACCCACAACCACCCTAGGAATTTTCATGACAATTTGGTTGACTTAGAACTATTAAGACTAAGTGTATGCTTTTATGGAAATTCATGTGCTATGTGATTGATGAGTAAGTGGTATGTTAGATTAATTCTAATATGCATAGTATGAGTTATTGTTGTGGAACAAATGATTTATATGAAGTGCATTAGCATAAAATAATTTATTTTACATAAAATGAATTTTCATGCAAAAAGGTGATTTTTAAGCATAAAATAATTTTATGAGTATTTTTAAAATAATTTTTAAATAAATGTTTTGGGAGAAATTTTAATGAAAATAGTAAGAAAAATATTTTATTTTTAATTACCTATAATTAGCCCCAAAATTAAATAAAAAGCCTAAATCTCCAAAAGCCCACTACACCAAAATACTCCTAACCTAATTCATTAAGGGTAATCTTGGAAATTGTCCAAAACCCTACATATATTAAGGGGAATTTCAGCCACCACTTGTATACAATAGCCACCATTTTTTTATTTCATTATTTTGACAAAAAATTCTCTCAAAATTATTCTCTCTATTGAAATTCATAAAATACCTTCAAACTTTGCGATTTCGCGATAGTTTCGTAAGTTTTTCCTTTCCCTTCAATTTGCTATTTAATTTTTATGAAACTAATAATAGGAAAATGATTTTAAACTAAATATTTACTAATTTTTATTGATTAAATTTGGACTAGGTGAATTCTTGTGAGAGAAATAAATTTTTCTACTGAAAACACCAACCTCTCCATGCGATTTCTCCAAAGGTGAATCCTACAACTCAAAATTGAAATTTTCATGTATAAATATTACAAGGGGGAAAATTTTTGCATATTTGTATTCTAAATGGATTTTTGATGTATTTAGATGAAAAATATCAAATTAAATCATATTTTTGCATATTACTGTAATGACCGAAAAGTTTCAGAAAACAAGGAAATTCATGGTTTTCGTCCTAGAACTTGAAAGTTTGCAAATTTCATATATACATGCAAGTATGCTGCCAATTTGTGTGTATATGAATTATAAACTAATATTTTTCATGATTGAATAAAAAATAATGGTTTAAAGCATAAGTTTACATATTACTGTAATGACCGAAAAGTACCAGAAACAAGAAACGTTCATGGTTTTCACCCTAACACCTAAAATTGGAAAATTTTCTTACATATAGATCTATACAGGTGCCCATTCCTACATGTTCATATTCTAAAATGATTTTTATTTTAATTACCTAAAAAATCTTGGTTCAAACTATATTTTTGCATATTACTATAATAGATGGAAAGTGCGAAAAGTTAGAAAATTCAGGTTGCGAAAAGTAAGAAAATTTAGGTTTTCTCCTTAATAGTGCTTTTGGCCATTGTTGGGATTTTTATCCCATTGTCTAATTTTTATGTAGTGTATGTTAATGATTATTGACATGTAAGAATGAATGATAAATGGTTAAATTGCATGTTGGTTGAAGAAATGACCCTAGACAAGGCTAGAGGCAATTTGGTGTACTTAAAGTATCTTAACCTTATGTTGTGAATAGAATGTGAATACGATTGGGTAATATGAAAATTGGTTTTATGATAAGTCAATTAGGAATTAATGATCTTGAATTGACGAAGAGATTGATTGAATGAATTAGGCATAAGAGATAGGCATGACACTTGAAAGGCTATTGATAAGTTGATATGTATAAAAGTGTTAAGTGTACTAAGATGATTGTTAAAGTGAATTGATATTAAGATCATGACATTGTGTTTGACTTGAGAAAAGTTTTGGTATGAATTATAATGTGTTTTCATGTGAGCCTATAAAGGCTAAATGGGCAAGACTTTTAAAGTCAATATGTTATGTGCAAGTGATGAGTGCACTTCTAAGTGCAACTCTAAGTATATATGAATATTATATGTTTATGGGGTAGTTATGGGATAGGATAGCATGATGATTAAATAAATACTAAGTATTGAATTAAATATTATATTAGAACTTAAGGAGTTTTAGAAGTTCAAGGGCTACGAATACTAGGAGCAAAAGAACTACAAGGTGAGTAAATATTACATTCATGTTATAAGTACAAGTGATTTTATTATAGGAATCTTTGAGACTCTTCAAACCCAAGTCTTTTTCTACTTTCAACTATAATTATGTGATTTCTTTGTTAAGCTTGGGTTGCCAACGAACAATTGGTCTAAAGCCATAAATGTTTATTCAATGATGTGAAAGACCTCTGTAATTATTGTCTTACCTACTTTCTTTTTGGAACTACACTATTATTGTATCTTCTTTTTAAAAACTTAAACTACTATTGCAATTGTGATATATGTTATTGTTGCCTAAAGTGCTATTGTTATAAGTGATTACCATTAGCTCTAGCTATGGTACCTCAAACCCTTTATGCAAAAATCCTCGTGCCAATATAGGTAATCATCAGAACTTGTGTATATGGTCTTAACCCAATGGATAGGGGTTGTGTATCCGCTAGAAGGGGTGGTTCTTGCCATAGAACCTAATTAGTTTCACAACTTTATAAGTTATTAGGTTGGGAGTTAGAATTTAGTATGAGGCCACCTCTCCTTTGAGTGAATGAGCTAGTATAGTCATTTACTCTTGTTGGGTAATAAGTGTGATTTTTGCAAACATGCTAAAGTGAAAATCTTGCTAAATTGAAAACTATGAAACTATAATTTGTAAATCATGAACTATGTGTTATATGTAATGGGCTTTCCTTAAAAATGGGTCATATGATATCGTTTATGCTATATTGTTTACTCATTGAGATCATCTATCTCACCCCCTATTTTCTTGTGTGGTTATAGTTGAGCATTATGAGGAGGTAAGGTGATGGCTCAAGCATTCTACTTCACTTGAGAGATTCCTTGTCTAAGTCTTTAATTATACTATGTTATGAGGAGTTACTCGTAGACGCTCCGGGAGTTTATTTTGGGATATTAATCATTGAAGATTTATTTTAAGACTTTGAATGTTATTTTCCTATGAGATGCTTCCAAAGTATTTTGCCGAACTATTCTTTTACATATTAAGTTTTTCCTATATTATTGGATATTTAAATTAATGCAATGGGTTCAGTACGATCCTAGGCATGTTTGGCATAAGTATAAGTGGATTCTACGAGTGTGAGTGACCTTATGTCTCCCTATATTCTAGGATCATTATATCTCAAAAAATAGGATGTGACACATATACACATATCAAAAATCATTAAAATGAACCTTACAAAAATTATAGGCCTTGGGATCAAAATCCCCATTTTGGCTGAACTAACATCACCTTGGGAAGCCATGGATTTTTTTTGTTTTTCATACTTTCCAATCATTATAGAAATATGTAAACGCATGATTTAAATCAATATTTTTCATGTAATCATAACAAAAATCAGTTTAGGATAAGAAAACACACAAATCAACCCCCCTCCCCCTAATGCACATATGCATGAAAATTTCAACTTTTAGGTTTTAGGGTTCACCTTTGACGGATTTGAGAAGAAAGAGATATGTTCATGGTTGGAATTCAGTTTCTTCCTCTAAGAATAAGACAAAGCCAAATTTCATAAAGAGAAAATTAAAAAATGTAAGCCCCATATGGATTACCCATTATTAGTTTCATAAAATTTGAAAATTAACTTAAAAGAAAAGGAAAACTTACAAAGAAGATCACAAAATCACAAAGTTTGGAGGTACCTGGTGATTTTGGGCCAAGAGAGGATTTTTGAGAGAAAAATTATGTAAAACCTAATGAGAAACAAAATGGAGGCTACTGATTACAAGGGAGGTTGATATTTAGCTTAGAATTAGGGTTTTGGGTGCAAAATTACAAGATTGTCATTAATGAACTAAGTTAGGAGTGCTTAGGTGTCTTGGGCTTTTGGTAAATTGGATTTTTAATCCAATTTATGGGCTGATTAAAATGTCATATTTTGCTTCTTATTTTCATTAAAATTCCTTCAAAATATTTAATTTAAAATATTTTAAAAATGCTCATAAAAATTATTTTATGCTTAAAAATCACTTTGTGCATAAAAATTCACTTTATATTTATTAAATTAATTAATGCATATGCACTTCATATAAATCACCTATTTCATGTTCATAATTCATATTATGCATATTAGAACTAGTCGAGCATGCCACTTACTCATAACTCACATAGCACATGAAATTTCATGAAAGCACACATTTTGTCACAATAGCTCTAAAGTCAAGCAATTTGTCACGAAACTCCTAGTAAGATTATGGGTTGCTAAACACCTGTGGCAACCACAGTGGCGGTTGCGGCTGCTGCAACCAACTACTAGTTGTCATAATTGGCCTGCAGGTTACGATACCTCTTTTCCAGCCTATTCTCATATGTTTTTGATCCGATTTGGCCCTAGTTTAATTTTATGGGTTTGTAATCGAGTGCTGGTCATCTAAAGTGTAAGTTTGAGAAAATTAATTTTTTTCAATGGGGTGCTACCCCCTTGACCCCTGTCCTCTAATCAGCTAATGGGACTACCGTACTGGCTCTGCATAGCGCATTAATCTTAGTAGGTGTCAAGCTGCATCTGGATCATAACGGTGCAAATTTAAGGGTTGATAGCTAACCCCTCATCAGAATTGGCTTTAAGCAAAAGGTGATTTTGATGATAGTAAACCTTGGGAAAAGATGCCATGTCAGACTCTAGGCTTGTGCTCGTGCCACATCAGATTTTTGGCTTTTGTGTTCTTACACCATGTCAAATTCTAGGTTATACCATGTTAAACTTTAGGCTTGTTCCATGTCAAATTCTGAGCTATGCGATGTTAGACTCTAGGCTTGTGCCATGTCAAATTCTAGGTTTGTGCCATGTTAGATTATGGGTTTGTGATATCTACTTGTGTTTGTCATGCATAAAGGCATTCATACTTGTCCATATTGAACCTTGTGAAGGGTAAACATGAACCTTTTGGGAGGAGACCCTAAGGATAAATGGGGTTTTATCAATGGCTATCAATTCGACCTTGATGTTAGATGTGAGAATGGTTTTGGTGAATTTTAATGAAGGCTATCTATCCGACCTAAATGTTGGAGGTAAAGATGGTTTTAGTGAATTTCAATCAAGGCTATTTGTCCAGCCTAAATGTTGGAGGTAAAGATGGTTTGGTGAATTTCAATCAAGGCTATCTGTTTGGCCTTAATGTTGGAGGCAAAGATAGTTTGGCGAATTTCAATCAAGGCTACCTGTCCGGCCCTAATGTTAGAGAAAAAGATGGTTTGGTGAATTTCAATCAAGGCTATCTATCTAACCTTAATGTTAGAGGTAAAGATGGCCTGGTAAATTTGAATCAAGGCTATCTATCTAGCATAGACTTTAAGATCTGGTCCACTTAGAAGGGGGAGATTTAGGAATTTAAATTAGTTTAGCAAGGCCACCTATTTGGCCCAACCATTAGGGAGATTGTGATCAAAGTTGTCTGCTTTGCTTTAATGTTTGGAAGGATTAAGATCAAAGCTATATGTTCGACTTTAATGTTTGAGATGATTGGGATCAAAGCTATTTGTTCGACTTTGATGCTTGGGAGACTTGGGATCAAAGTTATTTATTTGGCTTTGATATTTAGGAGGATTGGGATCAAAGCTATCTGTTCGGCTTTGGTGCTTGGAGGATTGGGATCAATGCTATCTATTTGTCTTTGGTGTTGGGAAGATTGGGATCAAAGCTATTTGTTCAGCTGTGATGTTGGAAAAATTAGGATCAAAGCTATCTTGTAACAACCCACATCTACCCTAGGAGTTTTCGTGACAAATGGCTTCAATTTAGAATTATTGTGTCAAAATATGTGCTTATAGGAAAATTCATGTATGATGTGATTTATGAGTGTGTGGTATGTCAAATTAATTTTAATATGCCTAATATGAATTATCATTGTGAAATAAATGATTTATATAAAGTGCATTAGTATAAAATAATTTATTTTGGCGATTCTTAAGCATAAAATAATTTTATAAGTATTTTTAAAATAATTTTTAAATAAATATTTTGGAGGGGATTTTAATGAAAATAATAAGAAAAATATTTTAATTTTAATTATCTATAATCAGCCCCAAAATTAAATAAAAAACCCAAATACCCAAAAGCCCACTATACCAAAATACTCCTAACTTAGCTCATCAAGGGTAAACTTGAAAATTGTCCAAAACCCTAAATATTTAAAGGGAATTTCGGTCAACCCTTCATTCTAGCAACCTATCACATCCCAACTTTAGAGATATGATGGTCCTAGAATACAGGGAGACTTAAGGTCACCCACGCCTGTAGAACCCATTTACACATACATAAGTCATTCATAGGATCGTACCAAACCTTATACAATTACTCATTTAAAACATTATTATCACGACCCAATTTCTAGACTATGATTGTCCTAGAGTTCAGGGAGACTTAAGGTCACCTAAACTCGGTGAACACTGTTAATCTTATTAACATTTTATGTACATCCCATTTTGCAATCTTTCCTAAGATTGGAACCATATGCACTTTCTACCATTTCTTATTATTATTTCAATCATTCATTCATAACCATAATATTCTAGTGCTATTTCATAATCATAATTGAAACATTATTATAAGTAACAACTAATGTTATTCGTACATTCTTACTTACTAGTACCATTACATACACATAATAAGTGCTATTAGTTATTTACAACAGCCTTCAAAATAACATACTTTAACACTATGCCTTAGGATACCATGGAGCTCTAGATTTATTTATCACCAAAATGGCATAGCAAGACCAAATAACACTTTAGCAAGTCCTAAGCGAGAAATGTGGCTCAGAGTTACCTTACTAACGGGACTCCTCAACCTAGAAAATCATAAGCATCTACAGGATGAGACTAGCTCAGTGAGTACATAACAATATAATTTAACATAAAGACAATGTAAATAAATCATTGCTTTGGATTTATCTCAAGGTAGCAAGGGTGATAATAATCAAAGTGAATTGTTTTGAATTCTTGAATGCATTTTAGCAGAAATAATAACATTTTAAAAGCGAAGAGCTTCACACATATAAATGTTAAAGAGTGGCGACCTAAGCTTAGCCCACTCATATATATCACATTATGCAAGACTGATTAGGCCTTGCGGTTAGGCATTCTCCCCTAATGAAGGTCGAGTACTCTCGCCCTACCCACAGGCTCATACTAAGTGCATAATGTCTGATTTTTTCCTCACATCAGGGAGAATTTCTGCTTAGTTATGGGTTTTTACAAAAGCATATTCAAGGTTTACAGTGGAAATTCATTGGAAAGTATATTGACATATCAATCAATTCTTATCATTAAACAAATATGGAACCGAAGCGAAAGGTCCATCACAATCTACATCACACAAAGGAGATATGGGTTCTCAAGGGGTTTATCAACCAATAGGCAATCATATAAACACATCAATTTCATTTCGGGTATACATTAAGAAATGGTGATTCAACAATGTTTGCTAGGAAAAAAGCTTGATTACATTATATTACTAGGTACTCACCTCGACTCCTTTGCTCCTATTGATTAGTTTAAGGTCCTTCTCAGTTTGGAGCAATATCCTTGCCTTTGTTTTGAACTTCTACACCTATAATATATCAATAACACATTAATCAGTAACCAATGGTGTTACTAATTGTACTTTTCACTTATTCTACTACTTCCACTTACATTAGGGGTACACTAATTATGTTATATGTGCTTATACATGTGCTTAATTACTTTATTATTAATTCTAAACATCTTTAAGTTGAATTCCTTATTCAATTTCTTGATTCCAAGTCTACATCTCCAAATCCCCAAATTATTCCATAAACCCTAGAATTTAGGGAAAACTATCAATTTCACCTTCAAATCTCAAATTAGCGAAAAATTCATAAAATTAGCACCTAGGCAATTAATTCTCACTAATTAATTTGGGTAAATCTACTTTTATTCATATAAGCCTTACTTATCCCATTCATATCAAGTTTAGGGAAAATCTTTAATTCCTCATCAAATCTTCAAATTATTTAAAGAAATGCAAGATTAGCATATCACATGACATATATATGATCACTTAATTGTCACTATCCAATGTTAAAATATCAAGTTCCTTCTTTGACTATATTCATGCCTCTAAGATTTCTAAGTTTTGAACTATGTTCTCAAAAGTCATTCTAACATTTCTAATCCACTTTTCTCTATCTAAATGAACCATAGGTACAATTTATTAGAAAATATGGCCTTTTATCTGTCATGGCTGAATTCCCTTTTGTGGTGTAAAAGAAATATTCAAGCACTCAAAAAACTAAAATCAATCTTAAAGTGTAAAAAGAATAGACAAATGAAATTTACCACCTTAATTAGCTCTAATCCACCAAGTTGTTTTTTTTTTTTTTTGCAAGTGAATATAGACAATTCTTTTCTTTGGTGTAGGATTTTTGGTGTACAAAAAAGTAAAAAGGACGATTTCCTAACATAGTTTTGCTTATATATGTAATAGGTTGCATGGTGAGGATTCATTAAGCTTCATCTAATGGTTAGGATTTGATCCTAATGAATGGCTAAGATGGTAGCTAGTTGGATGGCTAGGATTCTCTCTATAATAATGATGATCATCAAGAAGCATTAGTGTGCTCAAAGTGAACCTAGACCTATATGTAGGCAAAGTGAGAGTTTAGTTTGATTTTTGATTTTGACTTAGTCAATATATGTGGCTACTTAATCATAATCTTATGACCCATTATTCTACAACATATATTTTAATGTATTGGAACAAACATTTAAGTTCATATCTTTTGGTTTTCCATACTTCTTGGGCCCAATGGGCAAGCCTCATGTATTTGGTTTGGGCCTTTTTTACTCTAAGGCCCACTAATAAGCCCATTAGCCCATTGACAAACCTAGAATTTCCTTATAAAATTTCCTTCTTTTCTTTGATTATAACCCTTAGATTTAAGTTTCTTAACTTCTTTATACATGACACTAGTTATCATAAGAACTTTATTCAATTCATCAAACATAGTTAGTCATGATAAAGTCATGAATTATACAAACATTCCCGATGACACCACAATGTTCGTAACCGATCCCCTTTCATTTCCTTTACTAGGCTACACCTTAATATATAGTCTTTTAACATTTATAGTAATTAATATAAGTTATCAAAACTTGGGTATTACAATTATATGAAAAACCATTATTTGCGGAAGAGTGTAATTAGACACTTTACATATAATTCATAAGGAAATAATATTCATAATCCATTTGAAACCGTAATAAACATCTCAAAATAAACATAAAAAAAATATACATTCTTGGAGCATCTAATGACAACTCTTTATAGTATAGTATTATTATAACTTGGACAAGAAGTTCTCCTAAGCGAAGTAGAATGCTTGAGCTATCACCTTGCCTCTTCATATTGCTCATCTAATACCATATGAGGAAAGGAAAAGGGGTGAGATAGATAATCTCAATGAGTAAACAATATAGCACATACATTAACACATCTTCCTTTGAAAAGGAAATGCATAGCTTATTCACATAGTTCATGATTTATAATTTATGAGCCAAGTTACAATTTAGCAAAGGTTCAATTTAACAAGTTTGCAAAAATCACACTTGTAACACTTAGAATGAAGGCTGTTGCTCTATCACTCGAACTCTTAGAAGAGAGGTGGCATTAAACCAAATTCTAACTCCTATCACTTAGAAGGCGTGAAGCTTATCAGGCCCTATGTCTAGAGTTGCCCTTTTCTAGCTAAGGTGGATATACTAACCTATCAATCGAGTTAAGACCCTGTGCATAGGTTCTGATGATTACTTTCATCAGCACAAGGACTTTTGCATAAAGGGTTAAATGTACCATAGCTAGAGCTATTGGTAATCACATATAACAATAACATTTAAGGCAATAATAATATGTATCATAATAGCAATAGCAGTTTAACTTTTTGAAGAAAAAATACAAGAATAGTGTAGTTCCAGAAAGAATATAAGTTAGGGCAATAATCACAAGAAATTATCATTGGATAAACAAAATGATTTTGGACCAAATGTCCTTTGGCAACCTAAGCTTAGCAAAGAGATCACATAGTACATTTGAAATAGAAAATAACTTGGGTTTCAAGAATATCAAGGCTCACATAACATGATATCACATATTTGTAACATAACATAATGTTACTCACACTTGCAGCATGAATATAGTGTTTACACACCTTGTGGTTCCTTTGCTCCTAGTATACGTAGCCCTTTTGAACCTTTAAAGCTCTTCAAGCTTTGTCATAATTTTTAATTCAATACTTAGTATTTATTTAATCATGATGCTATCCTATCCCACAGTTACCCCAAGCACATATAACATTCATACACACTTAGAGTTGCACATATAAATGCACTCGTCACTTGTACATAACATGTTGACTTTAAAAGTCTTATACACTTAGCCTTTATAGGCCCACATGAAAACTCATTACAATCATGTCAATACCTTTTTAAGGTTAACACAATATCATTACCTCAATATTAATACACTTTAACAATCATCTTAGTACACTTAACACATCCATACATGTCATCTTAACAAATAACCTTTCAAGCATCATGCTTGTCTCTTATGACCAATTCCTTCAATCAATCTCTTCATAAATTCAAGACCATTAATCCATTATTGATTCATTATAAAATCTATTTCCATATTATTCAATCACATTCACATTCTAATCACAACATAACATTAAGATACCTTAAATATACCAAAGTGCCTATAGGCTTGTCTAGAGTCATTCCTTCAACCAACATGCAATTTAACTATTTACCATATATACATACATGTCAATAATCATTAAAACACATCACATATAAATTATAGACATTGGGAGAAAAATCCCAATGTAGGCCGAATGCTCTTATTAAAGGAAAAACTGAATTTTCTTACTTTTCGCTCTTTCTGTCTATTACAGTAATATGTAGAAACATGGCTTGAACAAAAATTTTTTATGTAATCAAAACAAAAATCATTTTAGAATATAAACATGTATGAATTGGTTCATGTATAAATCCATATGCATGAAAATTTCAAACTATAGGTTCTAGGTTGAAAAACCATGAGTTTTCTTATTTTTGGTACTTTCCAATCATTACAGCAATATGTATACATGTCATTTAAATCATTATTTTCCATCAAACCATAAAAAATATTAGTTTGGAACATCAATATGTACAATTGGTAGCCACAGATGTTTTTCATACATGAAAATTCTAAATTTAGGGTTTAGGAAGAAAATCATGAGTTTTCAAGTTTTTCTCACTTTCTGTTCATTACAGCGATATGCAAACACAATATTCAAATCATTATTTTTCATCCTAACAAAACAAATATCATATTAGAATTCTTCCATATACAAATTAGCAACCATATGCACATGAAATCATGGAATTTTCTAACTTCTAAGTTCTAGCACAAAAATCTTGAATTTCCTTGTTTTTTGAAACTTTTTTGTCATTACAGTAATATGTAGAAATATGATTTAATCCAATATTTTTCATTAAAACACATTGAAAATCAGTTTAGAATGCAATGATACAGAAATAGCCCCCTTTTGGTATAGTTTTAAGAATGAAGCTAGGTCAATGTTTAACTTTAGTAAGGATTATTGAGGATAAAGCTAGATTAGTGTTTAGCTTGGGTAAGAATTATGAAATATGAAAGCTAGGTCGATGTTTAGCTTGGGTGAAAGATGAAAGATAAGTTAGTGTTTAGCTTGGGTAAGGATTATGATAGATGAAAGCTAGGTTAGTGTTTAGCTTAGGTAAGAATTATAAAGGATGAAGCTAGGTTGGTGTTTAGCCTGTATAATGGTTGTAAAGAATAAAGCTAGGTCAGTGTTTAGCTTGGACAGGAATTGTGGATAAGGATGAGGATACCATTGATGGGTTTATTTTTACCATAAGTTTAACATGGGTTTGGATAGGATTGGAGCATGGGTTTTGGTGAACCATCAGTTTTAGGTTTTGACCATGGGTTTAGGTGGATCATGGGTTTTGGATTGACCATGGGTTTAGGTGGACAATGAGTTTTGGGTTTTAACCATGGGTTTTGTGTTTTGACCATGGGTTTAGGTGGACCATAGTTTTAGGCCTTGATCATAGGTTTAGGTGGACCATGGGTTTTGTGTTTTGACCATGGGTTTAGGTTGACCATGAGTTTTGGGCCTTGACCATAGGTTTAGGGGACCATGGGTTTTGCATTTTGACTACGGGTTTAGGTGGACCATGGGTTTTGCATGTGAAGATGTTTGGATTAGTTTTTGACTCTTCACAAGGTTTAAGCTATGCATGCATATATGCATGAATGAAAAGGTTTTATGATAATGACATACCAAGTTTAGTATTATGGAGCATACAATCCTAAAGGAAGGTTTTATGAGTCGTTACATGAAAGGGTAAGGGTGGTTTGAAAGGAACCCGTCACACTAGGATGTGATATACCTAACCACATATGAGTCAAGGAATCTCACATGGGTCCAATAGTACTTGCATACTTATAACACCTTTAAAAGGATTAGAAGATACATTGCCAGCTGGATAATTTCACTATCAACAAGCAGACCTAAGGAAGGTTGCCCACTCGATGTTACTTTCTATCCTCTGTTTTCCTAAGAAACTAGGGTTTTGGAAAAGAAGCCTAATATAGTGATGCATAAAAATCTATTTTGTACTAAAAAGCCAAATTTTGGTTTTACCAAGAGTAGTCCACCTTCATCTTTTATTTTGAAAAAGATTTTGGAGTCCCCAGTGGAGTTGCCAACTATGAAACCTTGCCCGAGCACCAGTCCAATTCACTAAAGGGAATCAAAATCTCTTTGGGAAAAACATCACGAATGGAACTCACTATGAGTTCAAAAAATTATATTTTGTAAATTGTAATTTGTGAAAGGAGTCACCACTTTAATTTTGTTTATTTTAGTTGGGAAAATTAAAGGAAAACCCAATTTGATTGACTCTAAAATTATACCATTTATCACAAGGAAAAGTAGTAGTCCTTGAATGACCAAAAAGGGCTTAGGGATTAGGTTTTGGTTAAAATAATGCAAAAAATTAATTTGGGTTAAATACAAAATAGCTTTTGTAAAAAAGAAGTTTTTATATATGCATGAACATATATAATATGATGTATGAAACAAATATTACTTATGCAATGCATGGCAAATATAAGATAATGACAATTACAAAATATGAAAAATAAAAGAAAACTATTTAAAACTATTACAAGTCAAAATATTAAAATCAGAGGATCTTTCCTCTAGCCCTTATGGATTCTAGGAAAAGTACACATTCCCCAAATATAATCTAAACAACTAAAGTAAAAAAACAATTGCAAGAGAACTAAAGTTTTGACTTTAATTTAAGAAAAGCAATTTCGACCCTAAACTATGTGAAGAAGGTGATAGAGAGAAGAAGTTGTTAATTTTAGCGGAGTTAATGCCTTAGAGACGATATGTCTGCGTATCCCTTTGAATGGGAATCAAACCCCATGCAGTTCTTCCTTCTTGTGAAGGAGGGGTTTTTAAGTCATTGCCTTTGTTATCATGTTTTGATTATTTTTAAGGGCTTAGGGATTTTCTAATTAGGTCAAATTTTAATTAACAAAAATTAGATATTTTTAGATTTAGATCTTGAAATTAGAATTAAAAAGGAAAAGGAAAGAACTTTTACCTTAGGCTTTTGATGTCAAGGAATGAGCCTAGCATAAGATCTAAGTTCCACCTTGGCTTGAGGATAGCACAAGTACCCTTTTGGAAGAAGGACTCTTGAATAGCATGAACTCTTTTTAAGGAAGGACTTTGGATCACCCTTGCTTGAGTATCATGAATTCCCTTTGAAAGAAAGAATTTGAATTACACCTTTTCTTAATAAGGAGGCTTAGGTATAGGGTTTGAGGTGATTAAAAGGCTTACAAATAGGATTTTATGTGATGGAAAAGGTTTTATAATGGGGTTTTAGAGATTAGGAGGTTTAGAGAGAGGGTTTTGATGATTATGAGCTTAGGAATAGGGTTTAGAAAGCTTTAAAGAGAATATAGAGGTATGTAATTGTTTGTGGAAGTTGTTATGCAAGGTAGTTATAGGGGGAGTCTGGGACTCAAAACAGTAAATTTTTGATGTGGGATTAGGAAAAATGCACTGTGGCAACTGATCAGGGGCTGTGATAGCCACAACACTTACTGCGGCAGCCAATAGGATGCCATAGGGACACCTGTGGCAACCACAGCAGTGGCTGCGACTGCGACAACTAGCTACGAGTTGTTGCAACTGGCCCGTGGGCTACCGTACCTATTTTCTACCTTGTTCTCATCCATTTTTTATTCGATTTGGGCCTAGTTTGATTCTATAAGTTCTTAATTGAGTGTTGATCGTCTGAAGTGCAAGTTTTAGGAAATTTATTTTTTTCAACAGGGCACTGCCCCCTTGACCCTTGCCTGCTAACCAGCTAGCTAGACCACCATACTAGCTCTGCTTAATGCACTAATTTTAGCATGTGTCAAGCTGTAGTTAAATCATAAGGGTGCAAATTTGAGGGTTCATAGTCTTATGTGTTGTGATGCATATGAGTGAGTAAGGCTTAGACGCCACTCTTTAACATTTATGTGTGGGAAGCTTTCTGCTTTCAAGACATTATTATTTATGTTAAAATGCATTCTTAATTTAAAATAACTAATTTTGATTAACATCACTCTATTGCCATGTAGAATCTATCCGATTGATGATCTCTTAAGTTGCCCTTATATTATATTGTATTATTATGTACTCACCGAGCTTGTCTCATTCCATAATTATTTAAATTTTTTAGGTTAGAGTGACATACTAGCAAAGTAAATTCTGAGCTGTGTTCCTCTACTTGGAAGTTGCTCTGCTAATTTTCATGTTTTGAATTTTGCTTATGTGTTACTCTAAAGATAATCAATATAGAGCTCTATGGTATTCAAAGGTCTAGCATTGAAATGTATCGAATTGATAATTATTGTAATCTATATTGTAATAATAGATTAATATTATAGTAAGTAAGAGATGTATAGATGGTATTTATAAATATATGAAATAGGAAATTTCAAGCAATGCATATGAAATGGCATCAATGTGTATTGGCGATAAGTAAATAGATAAAGTAAATGGTAAAAAATAATTAGGTTTCGATCTTAGGATGCGATATAATATAGTAAATGCTAAATAATGATAAGTTCAATGAGGTTCTATGAGTTTAGGTGACTTTATGTCTCCTTAAGCACTAGGACCGTCACAACCTAAAATTTAGGTCATGATAGAGTTGGTATCAGAGTTAAGTGTTTAGGTCTTGTTTAGACTTATTAACTATATGAATTTTTGGTTAAACCATAGAGCATAGGATTTCTTATCATTGTTAAATTATATTGCTACGATAGATCTACGTTAACGTTATATGTTAGGTTATCATTTTATGTTTGTAACTTATTTGTATATTATTGTATGGTTGTATTATATTATATGGTTGTATTATGTAGATGATACAAATACGTAACCCTATTAGAGAAAGGGAAGTATCAGATGGTACTTTGGCTACTATGCCTACACCTAAAGAGATGGATCAAAAGGAGGATCTTGACCCAGTTTAGGTAGTAAGGATGAAAGCATAATATGAAGAGGCAATAAGGAAGCTTTGCGTATTAAGAGAGGAAGTGCAGAATTTGAGAAGAATGATTAGATATATGAAATGGAAGTTGCTCGAGTAAGCCATAGGCACCAAAATCTAGGGGTGGAACCAATCCCACCTCTTCGAGACATGATACCACAGTTTCCTGAACATTTATATGTAGCTTGTGGTAGGCTTGATAATTCAGAGGAAAGATGCTCTATTAGGAGGCATATGTTATCCCCTTATTTAATATCCATAGCCCATAGACATATGGGCCCTAAAGAAAGTGAAGCTAATAATAGTAAGAGGGGTTCAAGAGTGAGATTGAATTGAGAATGGGTAGACTTTGATTGAGTTTTTGGTGCAATGAATGACATGTATGTGCATGTAATGAATAGAATAATATGAAAAAGAACTAGTAGAATATAAAATCCTTTTGTATCCGTACAATATGTAACTGCTGTATGAAAGTTTGGAATGCATTATATTCACTTTTATGTGCTTTGAAGGGAGATGTTCATTAATTGTTGGAGCTAGAATCTGCTTTAGGGTTGTTGTGGTCGAGACTTGTTCATCATAGTCACAACTGTCCTATTGCACCCTAAGTCATGATCATGAAACACACTATATTTCGAGGCTTAATTCAATGTTTTTATCTCTTTAAATAGTCTTAGTCGTGACCATTTAGGTCGTGGTCATGACAATGAGTCAGGTTGTGAAGTTTGTATAGCACTTGTGATTCAAAGACTCATCTCATGACTTAAGGGATTATAGGATTATTGAATATTTGAATTTATAACCTTTTAGTTGATGCTATCTATAAAATAAACACTTAATAAACATGTAAAATAACTTAAAATTTTGATATATCAAGAATAGAAAGATAGGTTGACTAAGATTTGATACAATTTGGGTCAACAATTGATATGTATGATTTTATGTTATATGAAAGTTATATATGTGATAATGGATAAATTTGTGATGTGTAAGCAAATTGTTAAATGATATATGAAAATTTTTGAATGATATATGTATATGAAATTGTTAAATGTTATGTATGGTTAATATCATAAAATGAAAGATAATGCTTGAAAGTAATCAATATGACTGTAAATGACTCATATATATTTTATATATTGAGATATATATGATATGAGCTAAAAGAAAGGTATTATTGAATTTTGGCTTAGATGCTACCTCATAGAATAGAACAATAAGGGTGGCAATGATCTCAAGAAGTTGAGAGCATCACTCTGGATATAGCATTTAATGTTGCATCTATACGAGATAATGATAGAGAGTCATCCTAATCGAGACAACACATAGTATATACTAGATAATAAGGATTACCTAGAGGCAAGGATGCATTGATACAAGAGAATAAAGAGTTAAGGAAAGAACTTATGGAACTGAGATGAAGGCAAGAGAAGCCTCTGCCACCATCGCCACCTATGGTATTGCCTATTCCAAGGGTTGAGAATATTCCTCCTTTTCTACCAAAGGTGCCACGTCGTGTATGAAGAATAATGTTACCAGAGGAAAGAGTTATAGTGAATGACTTCAAGAATATGAAACCCCCTAAGTTTAAAGGAGAAGAGGAGAAGGATCCCTAAGAGTTTTTAGATGAATTGGATAAGATAGCACAAAGATTGTCATGCTTTGACGAAAAGTCAACCAAATTAGTAGGTTTATAATTCAAAAAGGGCACATAGGAGTGGTTTTAGAGGGAGATTTAGGACTAGCTATATGGAGATGACTCTCCTACATGGGCTAAATTTAAGTAAAGACTAATAGATGATTTTTTAACTGAAGGAGAAAGACAAAACCCTGCTCTTCAATTCAAACAATTGAAGCAAAAGCCTAGAATGTCTATATCTGATTATGCTCAAGAATTCAAATGTTTAAGCAAATATACCTCTCATATAGTAACTACAAAAAGCAAGTAAGGTCGATCGATTCAAATAAGGATTGATCGCTCTGCTTTATAACATGTTGGTAGCCACTAATTTCCCTACCATGGCCAAGTTAATTGATAAAGCTAAGCTTATGGATGCATGACACAAGGCTAAGAGAGCTGAATGAGCAGAAATACAAGGGTAGAAGTAAGGGGCAAAGTAGTCAACAATAGGGAGGCTCTACCCAAAGTAAGGGTTTGAAATGGGCTTCTACTATATCCACTCATATCAGACAAGAACATGAGGACAAAGTCAAGTCTGTGCTAGAAGTGTTTCGATAGCCTTAGCTTTAGGCAACATTAATACATATCGAACAAAACAACAAGGTTAATCTATACCTACTTACACCATATGTGGATGACAACATCAAGGAGCCTATCAAAGAGCCACTACATAATGCCTATAATGTGGACAAATGGGACATTTTATCAAGGATTGTTCGATGATCATTAATCAGAGGACAACTATAGAGGCTTCATAGCCCACTATGCAAATGAATTGGATTAAAAAATCTTAGACATGGAGGACAAGGCTGAGGTATAAGACAATCGTTAGGCAATGTGTAAGCTATGGAAGGTAGAGGCTGAGGGAAGGTCTATGCTCTCAATCAATAAGAAGCTTGTACTTCCCACAATGTTGTTATAGGTACCATTTTCATCTAGTCTATCAGTGCTTGATGTCTATTTTTCTGGTGCAACACATTCATTTGTTTCCCTATTTTTTTTTAAGAAATTAAATAAGGATAAAGAGGTGATGAATAAACCTTTGATTATAACCACACCCTTAATAGAAATTGTAAGGGTAGAGCAAGTGTATAAACATTGTATAGTAGAGATTGAAAAAAGGAAATTTCCTACAAATTTCATTGAACAAGAGGTCTTAGAATTTGATGTCATAGTAGGAATGGATTAGTTATCTATGCATAATGCTCATATAAACTATGAGGGAAAAAGAATTAATTTTAAAAAGGAGAATGGGTTCGTATTCACTTTTCAAGGTGTAGAAGTAACTTTCCTATGAATTTTACTTCAGTTATTTTAACAAAAAGGTTGTTGAAGAAAGGTTGCCAAGCATATTTGGCGAATGTAGTAGATATTGAAAAAATAGATAACATTGCTAAGAGAATACCTGTAGTAGATGAATTTCTTGATGTTTTCCCTAAGGATCTGTTAGGAATGCCATTGGATAGGGAGATTGAGTTTACAATTGATCTCCTACCTAGAACTCAACTAATATCAATACCACATTACCAAATGACACCATCTAAAATGAAGGAATTGAAAGTTCAACTATAAGACTTGCTTGATAAAGGTTTCATTACGCCAAGTAGTTCCTTGTAGGGTGCTCCAATTCTATTTGTCAAGAAGAAAAATGGATTTGTAAGGCTGTGCATTTATTATAGATAGTTGAATAAAGTAACTATGAAGAATAAGTATCCTTTACCAAGGATTGATGATTTATTCGATCAATTGCAAGGAGCTAGTTATTTCCCTAAAATAGACTTATGATCATAATATCATCAACTCAAAATTCGATGGGGAG
>CANTUT010000647.1:600000-801663 GCA_947687605.1 Reutealis trisperma | reverse complement strand
TTGACGTTCCGGCATGATTCTCAATATTCGTATGATTGGAATTCGTGAAAGTTAACCCGAAACCCTTGTATTTCAGTCGTTAAATAAGTTATTCTATGTTTAGCAGTCTTTAGAGTAATTGTTAAGTTGTCGAGTCTGTCCTTAGGTTCAGTATGGTTCTGTCGACCTCGATCAGAATGTCAGTAATCTTTAAGTTGTGTCTAGTAAGTGTGATTCTTATCCTAACGATATCCGTTGTTGCATGGTGTCAGCGTCTGGCATCTTCCTGGTTCCAAGGCTGCATTTTCGAGAGAAGCCAGTCAGAAGCGTCGTCAGTTAGATGAGTGATACTCACTAATGTATTATCCTGTTTTCATATACATCTGCATTTCTGTGTGTATATATATATATATATGTATATTATGCACTATTACTGCATATAAGTATATAACATTTGATTGTGAATGATGAATTAATCTTCTATATTTTATGTTGTATTGTGGTTGTGATTGACGGATGGAGGTCGGGAGGATGCAGTACCACTTAGGAACTTTTGAGATGAATATAGTTATGGATACTATTATGATTATGATTCTGTTGAGATTTAGAAGATGAACTATGACTGATGGATGTTGGCCGGGCCTGCTCATCGCCAGGGCCGCTGTCAGTCGGGTCAGGGCTGCGTGTTACAAACCAGTGACAGCTGGGCCCTTTGGATATAAGAGACAGATTATTAGATTCAGAGAGCCAGGATAGGGAGATCGGCTCCCCATATTGAGATTAGAGTGGTACTGTGGACCATATCTTGTCCTTGTTTGATGATATGAATTGTTTGTCTCTATGACATAGTGTATTGCATGTGCATTAGACATCTATCTGTAGGATACCAGTTTAATATATTAGCTGGTATCATTCACTGAGTCGGACGCTCATTCCTGTTCATCTTATTGTTTTCAGGTCAAAAAATGAGCCTGTGAAGGAAATGTAATTGAGTAAACTGCCAATTTCCCTTAGGCAATAACTTATAATATTGAGTATTAAGGTTATATGTAATATATGTATAATTATAAATATAGCTCTAGAACTCCGCAATGTTACACTCTGTACTTGTACATTGTTTATTATTCAGTTATGTACTCAAAGAGTTGTAATCTGTTGTTAAGCAGAATCCTTATGTAATTATTTCATTTATGAGGTAAACCAGTTGTTGGCCCAATGAGTTTGTATTTTATGTTGATATTTATTTGGATCTACTTAACTCAATTGGGCCCATAGGCCCTTTCAGTTCTGGACTTCTGTTGTGTATTTTGGATTAGGCTTACTACGGGCACTGGTAGCCACGTGCATTTCTCGTGTCCTAGTGCCGGTCACGTTCCCTCGAATTTGGGGCGTGACACAAGTGATGTAAAATAAAAAGCCATGGAGGCTTGGACAATTTGAAAGTAAATAAAAGCTGTAGAAGTTTAAAAGTTGATTGTTGTAGTTGTGCTTGATTGTCTGTTGATTGTTCGGGGGCCTTCCTCTATGGAGTCTTCTTTACTTTTATAGTCCCTGATAGGTGATTAATTTCTAGATTTCATCTCCACTTCTGCACTAAACCACTTCCCTTTTCTTTCGCCTTAAGCTGGACTTATCCCCTACATTATGTGCAAGTGGGTGCTATTTCCATGCTCAGTTTGTTAGTCTCACGTGCAGTACTTCACAATTTAATTCTACTTCTAAAAGTCTCTAGATTTAATTGAGAACTTGACCCATCCTCCAAAAGGTCTGCTAAGAATTATTTTCCATGAGCTTCAAATCTTCAATTTAAAGGCCCAAATTAATTAATCATTATCTGGCCCAATAATTCTCAGCCTAGTACAATTATGGTGTCAACACACATTTTATCTGTACATACAAAAAATTATCTTTTCCAACTATTAACCTCAATAACCACTATTAATTTAATGACAGTGTAATTTTTTTATTTTACATTAAACATGCTGCCCCAGTATTAATTTACGTTCACATTATATAAAATTTAGATCATAAGCTAAAATATAATTTATATAAATGTTAAGCAAATTAGGTGTAATGTGATTTATTTTTTTATCCTTTTAAAAATATAATAAATGATAGGTGTTAAGTTCAAATATTTCAAATCACATATATTATTATTAATTTAATGAAAAATATTAAAAATATATATATCTTTTCATTGTTTTCACTTAAGCATTTTTCCTACAGAGAATGATTCAGTGATTCTCAGGATTGCTAACTCTCATATTTATGTCAGCAATACTACTAACATGAATTAATTTTTTTTAATTCTATATTAACTTCATTAATTTAATTTATTTGAACTTCACTTCTTAAGATAATTCACCCTAAAAATCAACTAATCAAATTCTTTTTCCTCCACATGAAGGAAAAATTATATATATATATATATATATATATATATGCCAAACTTTGGAAAGTAGGTATGATGTCATTTTCAATATTTATCTATTTGAGCATTGTTTTTAGTGTTTAGTGCTAACACGGCAGCTTATTTTATAGAGATATCTCTTTCTTTCTTCGTGGAATTAAAGAAAGGAGCTTTAAGTAATAAATGTTTCCATTTGCCAATCGCCACCTGAAGAGTGGCGCAAATTGAGATGACTAAAACTTTTCTTGCACTCTATGACAATTGACCTAGATGGAACCTCTTCTACTCTGTTCTCTCATCCCTCCACCTCCCTTCCACATCTTTTCCCCATCCCTGTACTCTTTTTTATTAATTTCTTTCCATTTTTATATTTTACATAATATTTAATAATGAAATACCTATTTCATAACATAAAAAGTTATAAAAAAAATCATCTAGACAAATTACAAGCAAGGCACACTTATATAAAAACACATTTTTTAATAATAATAATAATAAACTATAAATAATTTACATAATATATACAAATAATTACTACTATTAATTTAAAATAATTATTTTTATCTTAAAAATTTCATAATAACCAATTAAAATTTAAATAAGTATTTTCACAAATAAATAAATATTTTCTTTACATTAAGTTCATGTATTTTTAAAATTTAAATAAAAATATAATCAATAATATATTTTTAAAATCATAAAAATTTAAAATTATATAAAATTAAAAATTTTAAATATAATGTAGCAAATATAATTAAATAATTATATTTTCATAAAAAAATAAAATTTTTAAAATAAATAAAAAAATTAGACTAACACATTAGGTTGTGACAAGCTATTGTAAATAGCCTCCACCTGGTGATAGGCTTTCGATCAGTGGTACGAGATCGAGAGAAACCAAGCCCTTATCACCACAGTGAAAAGCATTTTATGGTGGCTGGTCACATTTTGGAGAAGACTTGAGAACCTGAGTTTGCAAATGATAGACAATCTGAGTACTTATGAGATCTTAAATCAACATTGGTTAAGCAATTTACGAATTAAAGTTTTGGCAAATTTGAGTTTTTGAGAAAATAATAATGAGAGAAACACAAATCTTTAATTTTGAAATCCATATTTGGATTTGATTTTTTTATTTTATGTTTTCTAATTTTTATTTTTCATTTTAGTTTTGATTTTTTGTTATTTAAAGATTTGAATTTTTAAATTTAAATTTTTTATTATTTAAAAACATAAATGGGTCTCATAATTTTATTTTATTAAATTGAGTTAATATCTATTTAGTTTAATTAAAGACATTCCTAAATTAGTCTAAAAATCAGATAATTGTACTAATTCAATCTATGTGATTCACATTGAATATTTAAACAAAATTTAGATCCCAAATTAGATATTCCCACACAATCTACCTAGCATGAATAAATCTCCATTTATTATATATATTATATAATTAAATTTGTGATTATAAAATACTACAAGTTACCATATAGTTAAACATTAATTTGTTTTCCTAAATACACTAAAACAATAATAATCAAACACAAAAAAAAATAATGGGTACTAGTACACTTACTCATAACAAGGCACGTGGCTGGGTCCCATTCTCTCGACCCTTTATTTCTTGCTTTTACACCATAAAATATTTGAAGTCATTTTTATGTTCTTTCTTTCACATAATGACGACTTCGTTGTTACGCAAGGGTTGGTCAACAAAACAATCAATGAAAATAAAGAAAAAAAAAAGATAAGAACAGTGACAATAGCCTTTTAACAAATTTTAATTTGAAGTTAATCTTAGCAATCAATGCCACAAAAATCAATAATCAAACATCACGTGAATGCTCCATTCAACAAAAATTGCAATCTATTTAATTATGGAAAAATTATATAATGAAAAAAAAAATGAATTTGGAGTAATATATGAAAGCTTATTATGTACAATTTACCAATAACTTTTTGATTTGAGTGATATATAAATTATTTTATAAATTCAAACACTATTAATATCTTATTAAAAAAATAAGTACCATGTAATTTCGCATTTTTACAAGGCGAATGTAAAATAATTTTTTGCAAAATTAAAAATTTGTGTTTACCTCTATTAGCAATTAAAAATCTAACACTATAATACAGTTAAATTTAATTGACAAGGCAATGAACTTTAATAAAAAATATTTATTAATAATGTGACACACAACTTATCATATCAAAATCCATTTCTTATTAAAAGATATTTTGAAAAATTTTAAAAATATCATGTGATTTTACGTTTCTGTGAACGGGAGTATGTGAAAATTTTTTTTTCTAAAAATATTTTTTTTTTTATTTAAATTCATGGCTGCTATGTTAGAGTGTCAAATCATTAATTGGTAATGGAGTCAACTGCAAATTTAATTTTGCAAATACCAAAAGCATGAAATCATATAGTATTTTTTAAACTTTTCTCTAAATTATATGGTTGGGGAGGATGACCACCTAAAATTTAATTAATGCGTAGTCTCTCCCTAAAAAATGGCGTGTCATTTTCTGTCTTGCACTTTGAAATTGTATTGTTAGTTTTGTTAGTTGATTAGCTCCAACCGCAATTGACTGGTAACTGATCAGCTCCAAGCCAAATTCAACGTTGATTTTTAAAACTCCTTTTAATGTTGATGTTTAGCATTTCGCTTGTCAATAACTAATCTATGATCTTTGATGAATATTTACTTGATAACAGAGTTTGCTGATTTTATTATTGATCATATTTTATTTTTAGAATTTGATTATAAATAAAAATTCTTTTTTATATATGAATTTTTTAATTTTAGATCAAGAATATAAATGTACTGAGTGCAAAAAAACTAATTTATAATAACATCTTACTGATAGATTTATTAGCACCACAAAATTTTTAAAACTAATTTTTTTTTATTATAATTTATGAATATTTTGCCCAAAAAAAAAATAGCATCAGTCCGTCAAAAATTTCAAAGTTAAAATTTTACCCCATAAAATTTTAAATTATTTATAAAAATTTAATATCAAGCCTCCCAAACCCAAACTTTATCATATCTTAATGGCTGAATACATATTTTTTTTTCTATTTAACTTGTTACTATTGATCATTTTACTCTTTAAACTTTAAAATTAACTAAATTTATATCAGAAGTTGATTATTTAAAATTATGTATTATTTATTTGTCCAAATTGACAGCGTATTATTTCACACCTCGTGACATGTAAAAATTTTTGACACGTTTTGATTTTATTAATGAGTTGGACATATATTTTTTCAAAAATAAAAAATCCAAAATAAAAGACAGTTTGTTCTTTTATTCATTTTTCTGCATTTTTTCAATAAATACAAATAAAGGCAAGAATCAATCAATCCTTTTTTTTTTTTGGCAAGAACTTTTTAAGTCCTTAGAACCAATTTCTCCTTGCCCATCAATAATTAATTAAATGGAAAAAGAAAAAGCTAAAATCTGAAATTTCGTTCATATTTACAAAAAATCTATGCATTTTGCAAGAAAAAGTAAAAGTAAAAAAAAAAAAAAGGAAAATTTTAAAAAATTGATTGGATTCGCTGGAGCTTGTTGAGAGAAAAAGATAAATACAATTTATAACAAATAAGATAAAACTTTGGTTCAAAAACCATAACAAAATTTAAAGTATAAAGCCTTGTTCTCGATAATTTTCTCTTATAAGAGCATGGAGATTTGGTTTTATCATAAGGGATTAGATCTCTTAGAGCCAATGGATGAATTAGCACTTATGTGTCGAATGGTAAATGCATCATCAGCAACCTTTGCCGTCTTTGGACTCAAGCCCCCATGGTTTCAACGGCATAGAGGTAGTATGGTTGCAAAAATCAACAACCCCAAGCAGTGATATTCCATAATCAAGCTAAAAAACCAAGAAAATTCTCAGATTCAAGAAAATATCATTATATAATATCTATGGAGTTTATGTTTATTCATTTAGATTTTTTATTTTGTTTGCTTTGTGATTTGATCAGAGTTTCTGCTATTCTAATTTTAGATGGGAAATTTTGATTTTTCATTAAAAGTAGTGGAATTGGATGATTATTGATGAAAATTGAAGAAATCACATGATGGGTTTTATTAGATACGTGTGTTTGGAAAGAAGAAGAAGAGGAAGAGAAAAAAATCAATCGAGCATGCATTTTTGGAAGGGGTTGGTATAAGTAGGGCAGAGCATTCGGTCGGTTTGATTTTCAAAGTGAACCGAACCGATCGAGCATGCATTTTTGGAAGGGGTTAGTATAAGTAGGGCAGAGCATTCGGTCGGTTCCAAACTGAACCGAACCGAAATAAATGAAATTTTAAAATTGAAATCGAACCAAATCGAAAATATTCAGTTCGATTTGGTTTGGTTTGATTTTGTTCGGTAAATCGGTCACTGTATATATAGTTTTTCTTTTAATTTTAAACATAATATTGAGGTTTGCTTAGGAGGATGATGTATGATTAATTTATATAAGAGGCGTGGGTTCAATTCCTCAATAATGCTCAATTTTTTTTTAATTATGTAACTAAAAAATTTAAATTACCGTGTGTCGAACCTAAAATCTTAAAGTAAGAAAGTTCTACTTACTACCAAACTAAAAGAAAATAATTGACATTTTATGGATAATATATATATACATATGTATAATTCAGTTCGGTTCGGTTTTTTTAGTTTTTTTCACATAAAAATCGAACCAAGTTGAAATTTTTTAAAATTTTCAAGATAAAAATTGAAAACTGAAATAAATTTTAGTTTGATTTGATTTTTTAGTTTAAACCGAATAGTACTCATCTCTAGATAAAAGGAAGAAAGAGAGAATTTTAATTTTAATAATAAAATAATAATTTTTAATTAAAATAAATGCTAGTTCAAATATCTTTTTTTTTTTTTTTTAGTTTACTCGTCCTTGTGCGCGTGTATCTGCATACTCTGCTGACTAGGATAGTTAGGTAATAGATAGTTTTAAATTGTCAACATTAAGTATGAAATTGACTAATTTTAAAATTGAAGGAGTAAAATGACTAACAATGACAAGGTAAGAAGGAAAAATATGCATTTAGCCTATTTAAATTTCAATACTAAATTTATTTCAATGAACTACTTTTATTCATACATTATAATGTACATTAAAATTAATTATTCATCATTTCTATTTTTTCATGGTTGAATCTTTATCCCTTACAAATAAAGTTCTAATTTCATTCTTGACTATAAGGTTATGAATTCCAACTCTAACCAAATCAAATAAGAAAAAAATATCTCGGTCTATTGCCATTTATTTTTTTTTAAAAAAACCTATATTATTAATTAATGATTATCAATATTTAAAAAATTTGATACTATACACTACCCCTGTTTCAAAAAAAAAAATTTATTTTTTGTTATTGTATAATTTAAAAAAATATCATTAATTACTTGTCAACTCATAAATTTTATTGCATTTTTCCATTCAAATCCTTATACTCATTTAATTACTGACTTTTTTATTATTAATTTTGATAATACAACAAGTACTATATATTTCAATTAATAAAGATAAAATAGATATATATCTATATCTATTTTTAAAATAGACAATCATTTTGAGACATCGTAAAAAAAATAGTAAATAATCTTTTTGTAAGAGAGTATATATTTTTAAATAGTTATCTTATGGGTTGGGGCAAACAAAAGATGTGACAAATTAATTAATAATTATATATATATATATATATATATATATATATATATATTAATTGATAATCATGTATATAATATCTATATTAACATAATAATATTTGCATTATATTAATTAATAATTCATGTTTTGTCATATGTAATTTTCTTATGTCTTTTTGTGTTTGAGATTTTTACTGCTCTTCTTTACTGAAATTCATTATTAATTTGCTGATTTTGACTGCAACAATTTGATGTTTGTTCCTGTAATTTTCTAATTCTGCAAATTGATTTTTCTACCGCATGTCACTGATGATTTTTTGTTCTTCATACTGCAATGTTTTTTCAGTAGTTTTGGAATTTTTTCTTTTTTGTTTTTTGTATTGCTGGGCTTGTAATATGGTTTTTACATATTGATTTATTCATTTAATATTTCTGCTATATAGAGTACTTTATTAAAGTTTAAAAGTAAGTCGTTGGATTTATCATTATGTTTTTATTTATTTTTTTAATATTAACGGAAATATTTATTTATTAAAAAGTGAATAAAGCGTAAAATAAATATGCACAATTTGATCTACATTCAAAGATTGAATTGTGTTTTTTTTTTTTTTTTTATTAGTTGAGTTGGATTGGTGAATTCTCTAATTACAACATATAGATTAAATTGAATATTTTATTAAAACTAGATCAAACTGACGGACAAACCCCCATTGGCGCAACGTTCAATTGGACTCGCTGTTGGCTTCACGCCTTTTAATGAAATCTAGCTTCTTTATTTTTTTTTTTTTGGAAAAAAAAAATTCATGGTCAGCAATTCAAGAACCAAGCGACTGTCACGCAATGACTAGAAATATCAAACACACATAAAAAAAAAAAAAAAAAAAAAAAAAATATATATATATATATATATATATATATATATATATATATATATATATAATAAAAACATATGCACATTAAAAAGTGTCAAAATAAAATAATTTATATTTCTTTTAATATATTTAGTAAAAAAAAATTTTCCTTTATTTTTTTTTCGTGTTAATAAAATATTTAAACTGACAACTTGATAAAAGAGAGCTATTATTAATGGTGATTAAATCTCGGTTTACTCTTTATGTCTCTAATCTTTATGTCTTTTAGCAACCTAATTTTTTGAATATCAAGTATAAACCTAAAATAAGACAATAAATACTTTTATATAAAAAAATAAAAAACTTATAGAAAAACTACTAAATCATATTAAAGGAACAAAAAAATATTAAAATGAGAACTAAAAGTAAAATACACAATAAATTCATGAAAAAAGATATATTAATAAAAAAGTAAATATTTATATTATCTAATAAAAAAAAATAAAAAATTACCGCTGATTAAATTAAAAGATTCACGGTGGCTAAAAAAATCTTTAAAAAGAAGAAAAAAAAAGACAACGGCGGCTAACAATCCTTTAATATTTTTAAAAAAATATTAATTGTGACTTGTGCAACGCAACGTAATAACCACTCTACACTTAACTTTAGATTATAAAACTATAATTTTTCATCATATTTTTCTTTACTTTTTAAAATATATTTTAATACATATTATTTTAAAATTTAATTTTACTTTAACGTTTTGAATTAAAATTATTATTATTACTTTGATAAACATTTTTTAATAATTTATTATTTATCATAATAATAACAGTAACTCTTACATATATATAAAAAAAAAAAAATTAAATACATGTCAGTTACGCTTTGTACAATCAAAAGTTCAGATTAGAATTTAGAAACCCCCTTTATAACTTCGCTCTGCTTTCTGTAACCTCTCTGCTCTCTAAATCTCTTGAATTTTCTTTCGTTTCTTTGCCTTCATAGCAACACAAGTATTTATCAGAACTTAGCCGGTTCTGTGCCTTTTGACTCTGTTTTCTCTCACTTTCTTTGTTGTTTATTTTCTATTGCCTTCTTGTTTTATTCCCCCTAATAATTTAATACTTAGAAAAAATAATAAGAAGAATAATACTAATAATAAGATACGAATCTGTCAATATCAGAGGTTGTCTCCAAGTTTTAACCAGCTGTTGCTTTGCTGGTTTTCTGCTCTGAGGTTGCTTTTTATTTTAATTGGAACTCCATTTTCTTTTGCTTATTCCAAAAGGTTACACCAGATTTGCCTTCGTCTCTGGGATTTCACATCTGGGTCTCTCTCCATTGGAGCTAATATCATCTTAAACATCTTAAAGGTGCTATCTTTCCATTCCTTTTTCAGTTCTTTCTCATGGGTTCTTTATTTTCAGTTCGATTTGAGGTTTATAGCTCAAAGTCTCTTGTTCTTGTATTGCTATCGAGAAGTCAAGATTTCTCTTCCTTCATCAATCTTCTTGATTAGTTTTTAGATTTTTAATATTGCTTTTCTGGTTGATAAATACAAGTCTTGAATTGATTTTGTTGTGTTGCAAAATTAGATTTCATCTCTTTCATTTGATTCTCTTTTTGGGTTTCTGATTTCTGTTTTGTTGATTGATAGTGGTTCCTTTACTGCTTTGCCTTAGTAAGAACCCTAGAGAGCGGTCAAGCTTCCAAAAAAAAAAAAAAAAAGGGATCCATCTATTTGTTCCTTAACAAATTTCCTTGATTTTGTAGTGATGGATAATAGAGGATTAAGATTTTTCATCTGGGTTTTATCAATCTTGAGCCTTGCATGCTTATATAGTGGATTTACTCCTGTAGATAATTACCTTGTAGACTGTGGATCAAGCAGTGATAACACAGTAGACAACCGTGTTTTCTTGGCTGATAACTCTACCACAAACTCGCTTTCAACCCCAAAAAGCATTTTTGCTAAAACTTCACTATCTGTCTCTCCCTCTGATGATTCACTGCTGTATCAAACAGCAAGAATACTTGATGGAACCTCCAAGTACTCATTTTCGATTCGCCCTGGAAGACATTGGATTCGCCTTTATTTTTATCCATTTGTTTATGATAGTTACAATATGAGCAGGGCAAAATTTGATGTCTCCACCCCAGATTATGTCCTTCTGAGCAATTTCAGTGTGAAAACTAATGTTGTTAAAGAATTCTCCATTAATGTAACCTCCAGTAAACTTGAAATTACCTTCACCCCTTCTGAAAATTCATTTGCATTCTTGAATGCCTTGGAAATTGTTTCAGTCCCTGATACACTCATTACAGATGATGCCAGCACGTTTTATCCCGTTGGGAAATTCCAAGGCCTGTTGTGGCAGGCACTCGAGACTGTTTTTAGGGTGAACATGGGTGGACCATTAATTACACCTAAGAATGATACTCTTGGGCGAACTTGGGTTCCTGACCAAGGATTTCTCATCAATGTGAATCTTGCCACAACCATATCAAGAACTGGCGCTGTCAAGTATGTACCTGAAGGGGCAACAGAAGATATTGCTCCTACTGCTGTATATGGTACTGCCACAATGATGAATTCATCAAGTGATCCCAACAGCAATTTCAATGTGACCTGGCAGTTCAATGTTGATCCGGGGTTTCAGTACCTTGTTCGGTTTCACGTCTGTGATATAGTAAGTGATCTTAACCAGCTCTACTTTGATGTTTATATAGACTCCTGGCTTGTTGTTAAGGATCTTGATCCTAGTACTTTCTTAATAAACACTTTGGCGGGTGCATTTTATATGGATTATATCACGCCACTAACTGTCAGTAATAAACTTCGTGTGAGTATTGGTCCAAGCTCCCTACCCAATGTTTACCCCAATGCCATTCTGAATGGGCTGGAGATAATGAAAATGAACAATTCCTTGGGCAGCCTCAGTGGGCTAGCACCTTTGCTTTCTGATTCAAGTTCTAAGAAGAATGTCAATATGATAGTGGGTGCGACTGTTGGGGCAGTTATTGCTGTGGTTTTAGCTGGAATTCTCTGTATTTTGTGCAGAAAGAGAAAAAGGTTGGCACGCCAAGGCCATTCAAAGACATGGACTCCTCTATCTATTAGTGGAGGACATTCTCACACTGTTGGTAGTAAGTATTCTAATGGGACAACTGTTAGTGTTAATTCTAATTTGGGATATCGCATTCCTTTTCTGGCAGTTCAAGAAGCCACAAACAACTTTGATGAGAGTTGGGTTATTGGTATTGGTGGTTTTGGGAAGGTGTACAAGGGAGTTTTAAATGACGGTACAAAAGTGGCTGTCAAAAGGGGAAATCCCCGCTCCCAACAGGGACTTGCAGAGTTCCAGACTGAAATTGAGATGTTATCCCAGTTCCGACATCGCCATCTAGTTTCATTAATTGGATACTGTGATGAAAAAAATGAGATGATCTTAATTTATGAGTACATGGAGAATGGTACCCTCAAGGGTCATCTCTATGGTTCAGGTCATCCCAGCTTGAGTTGGAAGGAAAGGCTTGAGATATGTATTGGAGCAGCTAGAGGACTTCATTACCTTCACACTGGCTATGCTAAAGCAGTCATTCATCGTGATGTGAAGTCTGCAAATATCTTGCTTGATGAGAATCTCATGGCAAAAGTTGCTGATTTTGGGCTTTCAAAGACAGGACCTGAAATTGATCAGACTCATGTGAGTACAGCAGTGAAGGGGAGTTTTGGGTACCTTGATCCTGAATATTTCAGAAGGCAACAACTAACTGAGAAATCAGATGTTTATTCATTTGGGGTGGTTTTGTTTGAGGTTCTTTGTGCAAGACCTGTTATTGATCCAACTCTTCCAAGGGAAATGGTGAACTTAGCAGAATGGGCAATGAAATGGCAGAAGAAAGGGCAATTGGAGCAAATAATAGATTCTACACTCGTGGGAAAAATAAGACCAGATTCGCTTAGGAAGTTTGGGGAAACTGCTGAGAAATGCTTAGCTGACTTTGGCGTTGACAGGCCTTCTATGGGAGATGTCTTGTGGAATCTGGAGTATGCCCTTCAACTTCAAGAGGCAGTTGTTCCAGGTGATCCTGAAGATAACAGTACTAATATGATTGGTGAACTCTCTCCACAAATCAACAATTTCAGCCATATTGATAATAGTGTTTCTGCTTCTCAATTTGAAACATCATCAAGTGTCGATGATCTATCTGGAGTTTCAATGAGTAAGGTGTTCTCGCAGCTGGTAAAATCCGAGGGGAGATAACTAGTTGGAGATGGCATATTTGATGAGTTCAGCTCCGTCTTTGATATCACTTCTTTGTTTTGTCCTCTAACCTACCAATGCTCTACAACATAAATCAACCAGAATCTTGTCTCCAGTAAAATCGAGAGAGCAACTTCTGCTATCATGGCATGGCATGGCTTGGCTTGTTGGTGCTTAGACAAAACAAAGAAGAGGTGCTCCATGTTCTATGGCCACTCATCCTTCAGATAGATTCCTAAACCATACCAATTTGTTTCTGGAACTCTTGGATATTGAGGGTTTTTTTTTTTTTTTTGCACCCTTCTGTATAGCAGAGATGGTGTTTCAGGTGAGTTTTAGGTAATTGATAAGAATGTTGCTTTTTCTTATGTAGCTTGTGTCTATTTATAGGAAGCAACCTGATAAACTGGATTTTGTTTCTATACATGCATGTGTTCTTGTCTGATTGTTCTTGTGCTTTTAGCTATTCTTGCTTACTGTATCCATTTATCTTGTATCATGGTATTGAATTATTGATTGCCTGAGTTTTGGATTGAGAAAGATTTGGCAGATGCTTGAATGTTAACGAGGAATCCATAATCATTTTATTAGAAGGCGGAATCCAAAATTGTACTTTTCATTTTAAAAATAGTGTAAGTATTTAGTTTTAAGATTTGGCCCAAGTATTTTTTTTTTCTGTTAAATTTTACATCTGTTAAATTTTGTAAAAAATGACGAAAATATCATTATAATAAATATATTTTTATTTTTATTTTTAAAATAAAAAATTTAAATTAATAAAAATAAATAATATTTTTATATTTATATAATAATTATATTTAATATCATCAAATTATAAAGTTATTTACTATTATATAATTGTACAATTACTATATTTTTTCTAGCGTACTTTGCATTTTGATCTCTATTATAATTCGTTATAACTCGTTAGAGATATAAATAATTATTCTAGACTCACTTTTCTTTATTAAAGATTTAATAATTAGTTTTTTGTTATTTAAATATAAAATTATATATTTTTATATTTAGTGAAATTTTTTATTAAAATAATATAAAACTTTTCAAATAAATACCATGAGACTGAAATTTTATTGGTTGATTTTTAATATTACCATGAAGAAATATTTATATAACTTGATTATTAAATTCACTTTAGTTGTTAAATCCAAATTAAATTAAATTAAATTTTTATGTGAAAACCTAAAGAATCAATGAAAATATAATTATATACAGTAAATATTATCTAAATTATATAGTCGTACATGTTTAATATAATTAGATTGATGACACAAAATAATTATATATTCTATATAAATGTATTTTAAAAGGTAGTACATATACAATATTAAAAGAAAATAAGTGAAACACATCTAAATAAATTATTTCTTATAATTTTGAATGATATTTTTATGTTTAAAAATATGTTAATGAAAAAAAAATTTATAGATACGTTTTATTATAATTTTCTAAATTATTTTGTTATTCTAATGTTGCCTAAGTATTAATTATAAGTTGATTTTTATATTAATATTTAGTACGTCTATTATTTTCTCATAATTTAAATGTAGGTTATATATTTTTATTAGTTTTGATAAACATGATTTTTTTAATACATTATAATTTAATTCCTATTCCTCCCAAAAATAAAAAATAATTTTTTTAGTGTCTATATGCATCATTATTTTAAAAATCGAACTGGTAACCGAATCAGACAAGTCAATAGTTCACGATTCAACCGGTCGACCTGGTTGAATAAAATTTCTTTATTTTTATTTTTTGGTCATTTTATAAAAGATTTCATTAATATATGTCCAACCAATAAAAACTGGTGAAAGGACAATTTAACCAGAATTTAAAAGGATGATTTAACCAGAATTTCAATTTTTTCAATGAATTAAAACAGACTGGCCGTTGATTTTTAGTTAAACAGGTTAAACTGATTAATTCAATTCTATTTTTACAACATTGATATGCACAAATTATGTATCATCAACAATACACCTCTTATCCGCATTTAAATCTACATTGGCACTCATATTAAGTTCAGATTTGCACTCTAATATTTTGACACCAACCCTTTAAAATCAAACCCTAATTCCATTAAAAGTTTACCCACATTTGGACCACTATTACTCGATTTTGTATTCGAGTCCTTATCAATTATTACTAACAATTCTCTCGAACTATTTCTCTAATACATTCAAATACTTTACATATACTAATTTTATAGATAATGCAAGGTTTAAGTCAAATTCAAACTCTTCAGTCATCACATCCCACAAACCATTTTCAAAAACAATATCATAGTTGTAATAACCTAAATTTTTATTAATTTTATAAAATCTTATTTTGTACGGATATATATTATTTAATTATTTTCTTTATTAAACTGTAGTTGAAATTTTCTTTTTACTTAATTTTATATATTTATATAATTTGAAAAATGTATTATTAATCGTAATTTTATTTAAATGTTAGATATGTGAATATAATTGAAGAAAATATTTACATATTTAATTATGAAAATATTATAGTGGTTATTTTTGAGAAAAAATATTTATTGAATAAAATCTTATATGTTTATCCTATTGAGATAAATTATATTAGTATAATTATTATTGCAATATTTTTAATCTTTCTAAATTTTAAATAAAAATTTTGGGAGATGTTATTAAACACTAAATATTACATTGAAATTCAAAGTTTAAATTAAACCAAAAATAGATTAATTTGTAGTTTTATTATTAGGGTTATTATTATTATAAAAAAATAAAAAAATATATATTTAGAGATCAGCCCATTTGATTGGTTCAACATTAACCAATCAGACGGTTGTCTTAGGCCATCAAGGAAAAAAAAAAAAAAAGAGATGGGAAGCAAAGTGAAGTAACGGGAGAGAGGGAGAGAGAGTCAGTGAAGGTGGAGGGTAGTTGGTTAAATTCTTACGAGCGGTGATGAACACCGCCACCACCACTATGAAGACTATTGCCCGGCGAGTTCAGAAGGGGTAGTGGAAGTTAGAATTAGAGATAGAGGTGGCGTACTCGCGGGGAGAATATTTTCCATCACTAAAACTTCATATCAGGATTCCGGCCGATTCCAGTGGCGGAATCCAACAAAATTGGTTTTGTTCGACTCCTGGTGGTGAGAGATGTAATTTGGTACCTGCCATGCCCCATAGAAGTCACCGATAGTGGAGATAAGAGAATTGAACACCGAAACTTTAAAGGAGTTTTCCAACTAAGGGGCGATGAGTGGCTAAGGATGCTGGGCAGATTCAAAACGTTGGCTTTAAGGTGCATCTGGGGAGGTGGTTTTCACCCCCGATACCTACCGGCAGTGGTGGCGCAAGGGATGACGAGCTAACCTAGATCCAACATCTTCGTCTTGCCATTTTGGTGCGATTTTCGATGTTCATTTGATCGAATTTTATGCGGGTAAATTCAAAACTCTTGAATTTCAATTATTATTAAATTATAGATTAATTTAAATCGTGTCCATTAGATTTAATTAGTAAATTGATAATTTATGAATTTAGATTAGAAATGGATTTAATTTTGTTATATATTGAGAATTATTTGTGATTGTGTTGTCGTTTGAGTTGGAGCCCCAGGAGGGGGAATTTAAAGTTATGATGGAATATCATAAATTGGGATATCTATTAGAAGTGTTTGTTTTCTCTGTTACAATTGGGTAAAGTCCTAGTTTAGGGGAAGTTCTGCCGAAATTTCGACAAGAATCTTAAGAGTCATTTAGTTACATCTTTAGAGGCAAGTTATTCTTTTCTAATAATCTCGTTTGTTATTTAGAGTCGATGTTCAGGCATCCTTTTAGTCGTCAGATGTCGCAGTCCATATGGAAAGCTAATTGGATTTTGTCAAATTTGTGAGCTATAAAGCTTAATATAATATTCCATTCATTTAATTATTTAAAGTTATACTTGCATACATGCATTGATTGTGTGTGTGTGTGTGTGTGTGTGTATGCATTATGAATAGTATTTAGTATATTGGCATATGTACGTGACTATTCATTAATGTTGATGTTGTATATTATTTGTGGATATTGGATGGGATTGGGATGATACAGTGCCACTTAGGAAAGTGGACTTGTTTATGATAATGTTATGATGATTGATGAGCTATAGCTGGTGTATGACGGTTGCTGGCTAGCTTATTGCTTATGCACTGCTATCAGTCGGGTCAACACTATTGGGACAGCTGTGACCCTTATAATGGATTAAAAGAATGTACTGGACTAAGAGAGCCAGGAAAGGGGGATCGGCTCCCTATATTAGGATTAGTGTGCTACTGTGGATTGTGTTTCATCTTTATATGATTTCATGATTTATCTATCTGTTTAGCATAGTGCATTAGCATTTATAACCATTGAGTGGTATGTTATATTAGGATCTACATAACTCATTAAGTAGAATTCTCGTTCCTGTTCATAATTATTTTTCAGGTGGTGGAATAAGCTTGTGAAGAAATTTCAAATTGAGTTATGCTACATTTATTTTTTGGCAGTGTTCTGTATTTAAGTATTGAATTATGTAAATGATATTTGTATATTTGTATTATTATTTTAGAACTCCGCAATGTTATCCCTTTTACTTAAATTGTGGTTAATTGTCAGTTGTAATATCCTTTGAGTTGGGAAAATATTTTGTTAAGTAGAAACCAATTATTAGTATTTGATATTTTGAGATGATTGAGTTGATAGCTTAGTGTGGCATTGGTTTGATGGTGTTTGTGCCCAAATTTAGTAGCCTAATAAAAAGCCTAGCCCATTAATCATAAAACACGGAATTTAAATTAAATTGGTGAAAATGAAAGGTGGGAAGTTGAAAGTTGGAAGTGGATATATGGAGTTATGGTAGTTACTAAGTTGAGTGCGAAGAGTGGGTGCTTATCAAAAGAAATAAAGGATGGAGAATCAGGGGAGGAAGACAGACACACAAGAAATTACTGAAAGCGACAACATCTTTCAAGCATTCAACTTTTATTTGTTTAAACCATTTCAATTTTAACTTTGAAGCTTTTGTTGTTAGTTCAATTCAATTAGTTTCTCAATCCACTGTCAATATTTACATTTCCTGCTTTGTCAGTATTTTCCTTTAATGCAATTTCAATTAATGCAATCCAAAAACTTAATTTCATTTCAATCTACTATTTACAAGTCCTTTAATTTCCAATTCTCATAATTTTTCAATTTTATTTACTAGCATTTGTCGAATCCAAGTGAATTGTGGTTAAGGAAACTTAGGGATCCACAATTCAATATAATTTTAGAAGTCAATAGGCGCAAGATTTCGGTTTGTGTACCTCACACGCGTGGCATGCTCAAATTCTCAAATTTTCCACCAACAGATGGTTTGTCATTTAGTTAGTATAAGGCTTAATTTCCCTTCTTCTAGAAAATCAATAATCTTTCCAGTGTTTATATGTATTATTATTTTAAAAATTGTATCAGTGACCAAACCGGACATGTCTATAGAATACATTAATTGTTTTTCTTTATTTCAATAAAAGACTTGTTATATATTCGCATTATGATTAAATGCATCATTTGTGAATTTAACATCAATGTTAATTTAATATTAATTGTATGTAATTGAACTATCATGTAATATCCTACTATATCATAAACCCAAAAATTCTCTAATTTAATAGTTATATTAATAAATCTCTAGTTTATAGAATATATCAATTTTTTCTTTATTTCAATAAAAGACTTATTATACATTCACATTATAATTAATGTATCACTTATGAATATAATATTAATATTAATTTAATATTAATTATATGCAATTGATTTATCATGCAATAGCATATTATATCATAAGCCAAAAAAAATTTATTTAATGGTTATAGCACATAAACATTTGTGAATATTTTAAATTTGATATTATAAATAATAACAGTGACATATAATCATCAAATTAAAAATTTTATAATTTTGTTTTTCTTATTTAACTAATTTTGAAAAATGATTAAATACACTCCACAAATTTTAAATATATTCATTTCACTTTTTAATATATTGATTTATATTTTTATATGTTATAGGTTTATAATTTTTTTTTTTTTTTTGCTTAGAGTGCAATTATTTTTTACAATATCAATTTATTTATAATTAAAAATAAATAATTTATTAATTTATTTTTCAGAATATCAATACAATTATCATTCGATTTTTGTTTTTTAATAAGTATATGAGTTAATATCAGATTATTTTTATCTAAATAAAAAATCTAATTTTGAACTAAAAAAATAAATCGTAAGTAATTTATTATATATATCTTTTAGTTTTTGGGAGTTTAACGTTGATTTTTACTTTTATTCAAAATCAATTATGACTTACTGATAAAAATTTGGAAACATAATATATATGATTAACTAAATTGAAAACTGAAAATATTCATTATATTATAGATGATTTTCAATTAACTTTTAATTTTGATAAATTTTGAATCTCTTATGCAATAAAAACATTAGGTAAATTTAACTATTTATAGAGTCATAAATAATTTTTGTTTAAAGAAGAACATATCATTATAGATAAAAATATTGATATTTAATAATAAAATAATAGAATTTTGCTCATTATTATTAGAACTCTTAATTAATACACCTTTCTATAGAACCAAAAGTAATTTTTCTAATTTACAATAGCATTTTCTTAAAGTAAAATTAGAATTTTTCTAACTTATTAATATTTGAACAAGCAAAGTAAATTGAAATTTCTCTAACTTTTTAATATTCAAAATAACATAAAAATAAATTATTTTAATTGAATTTATTTATACAAATTATTATTATTTTTTTTAGAACATAGAAAATTATTAATAACGGTCAAAATAACTAATTTTAAAATTTATAATGAGATAAAGCAATAATTTATACAATGAAAGTCAAAGTAAAATTTTTCTAACTTCTTAATATTCTAAAAAACATAAAAATAAATAAATTATTCTGATTGGATTCTTTTTTATTTAAATTAAATATAATTAATTATATATAAAAAATTTAAATGTTTATTAAAAAAAAAACTACATGTCTATTATTTTTTTTTTAAGATTTAAATTGAATAAAAATCATATTGAAAATGAATGAATTTATTATAATAACAGGCTTGTTCCATTGCATGCGTTCCTTTCACACAACTAGGAGTGGAAATTTTTTTTTTAAAGCACATTTAAATTAATAAAATTTGAATTAGCTTACCATACTTAATTTACTCCCTATTAAGATTAGTTGCAAGCAAATTGTGTATATTACTCAAAATATGCAACAATATTAATACATGATTTATTATTACATTAAATTAGTATTACTATTACATGATTTATTGTGATTATATTACATACTTCTATTTCTCCTTTTTTTTTTTTTTTATATACTTCTATTCTTGAATTGGAAAATATTACACTAATTTGTGATTATAGATAGATACACAATTTAAATACCCATAATAATCAATTTTATATGACATTTATTTGTTTGTGCAATGTCATGAAATTGTGATTAGAGTTCGCAAATTATAATAATAATAATCAATTTTGAACAAAATAATTTAAATAATATAATTATTTTTGAAGGTATATTTCTCATTTTTTATCTAACAGGACTATATTATTTTATGATTAATTTTTCCTTATTCAAATTTAGTTAAACATATATTAAATAATAATTATGTTATCCTTTATTTATTCTAATTGAATTCATTTTTTTTTATTTTAACTAAAAATAATTAATTATATATTAAATAATTATTATTTTTATTTTTTTTCTTATTCTAATTGAATTCATCATTCATTATTTAAATTTAATATAATTATTTTTAAATGATTATATTACTTATCATAAATACACAATTATAAGGAACATAATGAGGGACTTTTACGTAAATTTATTTATTCCCTTTCACACACACACATATATATATGACAAAAAATAAAAAAAATATTTATATTAATAAAATTAAATAATAATTAAATAGTTAAATGATTATTATATAATTTTATCAATTTGAATTTGTTTATTTTTTATTTCAAATAATAAAATTATATTTATATTTATTATATATACAGGAGCATTTTAATTATTTTTAGCTTTAAAAATATAAAAAATTGCTTGTGAGTTGTGATCTTTATTTTTAGCTTAAAAGCAAAATAAATTAGAAAATATTTTCATTTGTTTGCTAGAGCTATTGCTACATGCAGGCCAAGCCAAAGTCCATAAATAGGCCTTAGATGTTGAGAAAAGCAGCTTTGAAGTGTTTTTAAGCTGTTTAAAAAAATTTTATAATTATAACACGTGAAATATATTTTAAAAATTATTTTTAATGAACTCTAATTAATATTTTTCAATAAAATATTTTTCAAAACAGTAGCTCAAACAATATTGCTAAAGTAACCTTAACAATCATGTACCAAGTTCACTAATTTTAGGCATTATAATATATAACACTAATAAATGATTGTTGTTTGGCAAAATAAATAAATAAATGATTGTTGGTAAAAGGCATCAATGCCCACTAAAGTTTGCTTAATTTTTTGAATTACCCACATAACTTTAACTTTTTATAGAAATATCACAAACTTTTGATTTTTTTTGCACCAGTAGACCATTAGCCAGTTAGAGATGAAAAAGCGAATGGAAATCTAACGTGACGTGTTCACGTCATCAGGTTTGATGAAGATGCTTTACATGTAGACACCACGTTGTTGCCATGTCATATTTCTATGCCAGCTGTTATGGTTGACCTACTTTTCAATTGAAAAAAAGTTTTCTCTCTCTTATTGCATGTTTGACATGAAAAGGGAGAAAACTTAAATAAAAAAATGTCCAGTTCATAGAATTCATTTTACACTCTCTCTCTTATTGCTCATTCTCTCTCTTCAAAATCACCTGTCTCCCTTTCCCACTAAAAAAAAAAAAAATCTTTTGCCTATCAATCTAAAAACTAAAAGGGGATGATTTAAGGTAGGTTTTTATATGAGTTAGTAATTTCTATGAGCGAGATTTAATGAAAGATCGGCACTCAATAGATTAGAAATTAGGGATTTAGATTTGTTTATGTTTAGAGTGAGAAAAAAAGTGTAATTGAAAAATAAAAGAGGAAAAAGTCAGTGAAGAAGAAAGAGAAAAACAGAAGATAAAGAGAATTGGGAAAAAGAAAGTGAAAGCTTAAATGGATTGACGAAAGAGTAATTCATATGACATGTCCCCAAATTACTGTAATTGGCTCTGTCTTGTTCATACCTTGTCTCTTTAAAGTGTGGTCCAATGGTATATAATGTAATGTGGGCTGGTTTGATTGTTGGTGAATAAATGGAGTATATATATTTGATGATGATTTTTTTTTATTCTAAAATGCTTAATTAATACTGTTGAAAATTAATTTTAATCTAGGGTTTTAAATGTTAGGGTTTGTTTATTTGGGAATTAATTAATTGTTTAATTGAGATTAATATTGTTGCTATTCTGAATATGTGAGTTGTTTATTTATAAATGAATTTTTTAATTGGTTGTTGAGTGGCATTCTCATTACATTTTTATGTGTCTTCTTATGCTATATGCAGCTACCATATCTGCATATTTTACTACAAATATGCATCATAGTGGGGCTTTGGGGGAACATTAATACCTAAATGGTTGTTCAAATTGCTTTGACTATTGTTCTGTTGACAAATAGTCTTTCATAGAAATTAAGAGAATGGGGGATGAGTATGGGATAACAGGAGAGATAGAGTTCTTTTAGCAAATGCCCAACAACAATTACTGTGATGGTCTTTATAAACTATGATCTGACAGTGATGTCCTAGAAATGAGATATAGTATAGACTTAATGAAACTAATCAATATTTATGTCAAGCATTTGGATGTTAATGTTGAGTCAAATGTAGCAGATGTTGAAATAAAGATAAATGACAAAATAAGTTTAGTAGATGTTAATTTAAGGGTAGATAACCATAGAAGGTTGGCAGTAGAAGGTTCAGGTAGTAACGATAAGGGTGAGTCTAAGGGATCAAACAAGAGGGCTGTGACAGTATAGATAGGGAAAATGCAAAAGATGGCAGTGATGCGAATGAGGATGGGGAAGCAGATGATAATGATTTAGATTATAAGGACCAAACAACAAAATTTTAGGATAATGACAATGACTTAAAGGATAATGATGACTATTTGAGGTCAATATAGACATAGGGATTGAGAGAGATGCAGGGAAAACAAACACAATGAACAATGCAGTTGTAGTTGCAGTAGATCCTTTGGTAGGGAACATTGACTTTGATGATGATGGTTCAGATCTTGCTACATCAGAGGGACCTCTTGATTGAGTTTGAAACTGATAGTGATAGAGGTATAAGACTTAGGGTTAGATATCAAGAGTTTATAGTTGAAAAGGATATGGGAAACCTTATAGTTCTTGGGATGAGATTTAGGTCTTTAGCAGAATTGAAAGAGGCATGTACAGCATAGGTTATTAAATATAGGTGCCAAATTAAATTTAGACCTAATGATCCCCTTAGATGCAAGGCTAATTATAGCAAGGGTTATCTTTTTTACATCTTTTGTAACCCTAGTATTTATGACCCAAACACAATGCAAGTTGAGTATGGTGTCTTTGAACACACTTGTCGTAAAGATTATAACATTAGGATGTGCACATATAAATGGCTTACAATGAAATATCTTGTGTAATACCATGAATTTTCATAATTCTAAAATTTTGAAATATTGTGAATTTTACAAAAAATATTTATTATATTATAATAAATTTTCTAATTAATTATTATGGTATTGAATTTAAATTTAGTAAATTATTTTAGTAAAACATATTGGGTATTATTATTATTATTATTATTATTATTAGTTTATATATATATGTATAGAAGAGCAGACTTGGTCTGCTGTAACCGAGAGAGAGAGAGAGAGAGAGAGAGAGAGAAGGAACTGTTGCTGCCTGCCGTCTGACTATCATTCAATCACCAAAGTTCAACACGCGCCATCCAGGAAGACTCTGAGGTACCAACCAAGCTGCCTACCGAAGATTGCCGCCATCCGCCGTCGCTAGCCCCTGCACGCGCCACCCAAAAGTTTACCGACAGAATTTTTTGAGCTCAATTCTGGCCTATTTCTGTCATCCATTAAAGATGATTTTGGTACCATTGGACTCCTCTTCCTCTAAGCTTTATTTTGATATATCATTTGTTAATTTTGGATGATGTTGGATTTGACCGGAATTCATAGATCTACCGGACTACTGACGCAGATTCTGGCAAGTGTTCAGTGAACCAGAAGAGGTGAATCATATTTTTGGATTCTACACTTTGAGACAAGTCCTTTGGTAGTGAGTTTGTAATGATTGGTTAACGTTAATATTTTCCATCAACTTTTTCGGTGAGCATCGTTTAACGCGATTCGTATCGAGTTTGCAGCATATTGTTTTATTTTGAGTAAGGTTAGAGGATTAGATGTTAATGGAAGAAGTTTAGTAGATACAGTTTATTTGATAGTTAGTTAGTAATTGTATGGTACGTTAGAAAGTTCTTGTCTTTTGGGGGAGACTAGATTGTCTAGATAGAAACTGATTATTTAATTATCATTGTATTCATATTCTGATAATCTTGTAATACTTCATTATATAGATCATCCTGAAGCGCCTTCGACAGCCCTCAGTCATAGTCCATGAATTTTCAGTTATGCTCTTCTGTACTATGAGTGATCCTTCTGATATATTTTCCTGTTAATCATGCATCTTATTGAGTGTATTTACAAATATATTTAATTATGCTCATGTAATGGAATGTATATACATACACATTTATCTTGACATCTGGTTGTGTTGACATTTTAATTATATGCTACACATTCTATGTATATGTTGGAGGGAGTCAGAATGATACAGAAACCACCTAAGATTTATAGATATGATATGATTATGATGAGATTGAGAAGATAAGCTATGACTAGTGGATGCTGGCCGGGCCTGCTCATCGCCAGGGCCGCTATCAATCAGGTTAGGGCTGTGTGGTACAGACCAGTGACGGCTGGGCCTATTGAATATAAGAGACAGATTATTGGATTAAGAGCGCCATTATTTGGGGATCGACTCCCTTAATTTGATATTAGTGTGGTTTTGTGGACTGAACTCCATCATTGTGTGATTTGTAATGATTGGTTGCTGGATGACATTATTGCATAACATTCATTGATATATATTTTGTTCACTAGGCAAGTATATTAGTAATATCATTCACTGAGTTGAGACACTTACCCCTGTCTCCTTACTATTTTTCAGGTTACAAGTTGAGCTTAAAGTTATGGTCTTTATTGAGTCGGTCTCTGTCTTCTCCTTCGACAGAATAGTGTGATGTGTATATATCGTACTAATACCTTAGAATTTTGCAATTACAGTGCTGTGGCTTGTATTATGATATTCCTGGTATTATTGGGTTGTATTATTATGAAACTCTCTGCCGACAGCTCTTTATGATATTGGCACTCTTATTGTATATTACTATTCTGTGACATGATGAGAACTGACTATTTTGTTGGTAGATCGAGTTGACATGAGACAAGATCAGTGACCTTTTAAATTATGTTATTTATTTATTATTTCTATTGGTGGTCAAACTTTTCAGGCTAACTGTGGACACCGGTAGCCTTAAGCTTTCCCGTGCTCCAGTGCTGGTCATGTGCCTTGAAAAGCAGGTTGTGACATCTTGAGAGGTTTAGGGTAGATCTAGGGTAGAGCCTTAATGGGTTCATTAAAATTGTGAAAGAGAAATAGGAAATTCATGTCATTATCACCTAACTTAGAGGGTTAGGTGTACAACAATTAGAATGATAGAGGGGGATGAAAAGAAACAATTTTTAAAGCTTCAAAATTATAGATTAGAAATTATTAGGACTAATCTAGGGAGCACAATTAAGTTTATGGAGGATAATAAGCACCTAGGTAAGTTTGGAGGTATTTACATTTGTTTAGGAGCACTAAAGTAGGGTTTTAATTTAGAGTGTAGGAGAGTGATTGGTGTGGATGGGTGTTTCTTGCAGGGTATGTATGGGGGATAATTGTTATGTGTAGTGTCTATAAATGCAAATGATTGCATATATCTCCTAGCTTGCGCAATAGTTAGGAAGGGGAACAAAGTGAATTAGATGTGCTTTTTATGTCTGCTTGGTCAAGACTTTAAAATTCAACAAGATCCATAGCATTGGACCTTTATGAGTGATAGACAAAAGGTATTTACATTTTACTTTACTGTCAATTGTTCCAAATCCCATCCTATTTAGAATCTTATGATGGTTCCATTTTCCCAAAAAGCCATATATATAAATATCGAACCCTAATCAATGCCTAAACACACCAAGACTCAGTACTATGCAAGCTCTTTCCCACTACCTTAAAAGGCCTAGCTCAAGACTGGTACCAAACATGACCGCCAAAGTCCATCACATCATTCTCCCAATTATCAAACCTTTTTCAGGTAAGGTTCATTGCTTCTATAACTCCTAAGAAAATTTCCACTGGCCTCCTCACTATTGTTCAGAGGGAGGGAGAAATTTTGTGGCGATACATTGAATGCTTCAATAAGGAGGCGATCTAGATTGAAGAATTAAATAGAGATATCGCCTACACAGCCATGATGAATGGTACCGCCAATTCAAACTTGGCGAAAAGAATTGCTCTCCAACCCTCCACAGTCCATCTCTGCTTTAATAGCCATGGCACACCCACATTCGCATTGATGATAGAATGCGGGATTTCTCCTAGAGACAAAGGACAAAGGAGGGAAGCTCAGTCCAGACTTGCATAGATCGCCAAGGCCACCAGAAAAATAATTATGATGGTCACAACAGTAGAAGAACGTATGGATCAGACACCAGGGCTCAGCATTTTACCTTATTGGTAGCTGCCAGGGGCCATGTGTTGATGTGGATAAAAGAGTCTAGTGAGAAGGCTTAGTGGCCTAGGAAAATGAGTAGTACCTCTGCTGGATGACGAGATAACTACTAGTATTACCAATTTCATAGGGACAAAGGTGACACCGATGAATGCAGGCATCTGAATGAAGAAATTGAAAAGTTAATCCAGAGGGGTGTACTAGGGATCAGACGATTCCTGCACTGAGAAGCAGATAGGGGACTGAAGGATGATACTTCAGATAAAACTACACCTTTAGAGCCCAAACAAAAAAAGCAAAAGAGAGACCGTGCAGGCAAAATCCATATGATATTTAGAGGGAGTTCAGGAGGGGATAGTTCTACCAGTAGAAAAAGGGCCATATCGGATGTGTATTCGGTCAGTACAATTGCCATGGTGGAAAAGATATTCGGCTCGGTAACCTTTTCGGAAGGTGATAGGGGATTAGTCATCATGCCACATAATGATGCCTTAGTGATATCCGGACATCTGAACAATTATCTAGTTTGGCGAATGTTGGTAGACGACGGTAGTGTAGTCAACATGATCACCCTATCGGTGTTCAAAATGATGGAATTAACAGAAAAAAACCTTAAACCAGTATACACACCTTTGGTGGGGCTAGGTGGCAAATCAGTACCAGTAGAGGGATCAGTTGTTTTAGAAGTTAAATTGGGTGATGGGGGCCTCTCCAAGGAGTTCAGGGCTGAGTTCATCATGGCAGATCTACCCTTTGCATACAACACCATCATTAGGCACCCGATCCTATATGCAACCAGTGCTGCTACGAGCATCAGATACCTAATGATGAAGATACCAACTCCCAAAGGGGTAGTAGTGGTCAGGGGATGTCAAAAGACAGCAAGAAAAGCCTATTACACGGCTTTGAAGGGTGTATTTCCTGCTATGTAGGTAGAGACGGCAGACGGCTTGATCAAAAAAGAGAAAGTTGAGCCATGGGGATAGGTTATGAATACGGAGATCATGCAAGCAAAGATGATTCAGATAGGAGCCTCGTTAGAAAATGAGGTTCGGCAAGAGTTGATGGAGGTGTTAAACGAAAATCAAATGTCCTTTGCCTCGGATACTATAGACCTAGTGGGTGTGAGTGATGAAATCATCACCCATCGTCTGAGTATTGATCCGTATGCTAGGCCAGTCATCCAGAAGAAAAGGAAACATACACCTGAAAAGTAAATCTCCATAGCAGGAGAGGTGCAGAAGTTGTTAGATGTTAGGGTCATAAGGGAGGTACATTACTCGGAATGATTAGCCAATATGGTGTTGGTGAAAAAGCCTAATGGCTTATTCAGAATGTGTGCTGATTTCACGATTTTGAACCGTACTTGTCCTAAAGATAATTACCCCCTACCGAGTATCGACCAGTTAGTAGATTCTACTGCCGAACATGAGATTTACTCATTTTTGGATGCCAAGGCTAGTTACCACCAAATTCAGATGCACAAGTTGGACAAAGAAGAGACAGCATTCGTAACAGACCAAGGAATATTCTATTATCGAATGATGCCGTTTAGATTGAAGAACGCCAGTGCCACTTACCAGAGGCTAGTAAATCAGATATTTAGATAGCAAATCGAGAAAACTATAGAGGTATATGTAGATGACATGATCATCAATAGTAAGAGAACTGGCGATCATCCCAAAGATATAGAGGCAATCTTGGCGATTATGCAGACTTATAACCTGAAGTTGAATCCTGAGAAATATGTGTTCGGTGTCTCGGCAGGAAAGTTTTTGGGTTATATGGTATCCCAAAGAGGTATTGAAGCAAACCCGGACAAGATTAAGGCGATCTTAGACATGATCCCTCCTGCTAATATCAAAGAAGTGTAAAAGTTGAATGGCCGACTCACTGCTTTTGGGCAATGCATCTCTTGCTCTGCCAGGAAATGTCAGCCATTCTTCAGAACATTGAAAAATTTGAAGAAGTTTGAATGGAGTGCCGGATGCTAGCAATCATTTGAAGGGCTCAAAACATTCTTGACATCTCATTTGCTCCTCAATTGCCCAGTGCCAAGAGAAGATCTGTACATGTACCTGGCCACAACTGTCGAAACCATAACATTTGTTCTGATCAGAGAGGAGGGTGGCAAGTAGCGACTAATTTATTATATGTGTAGAGTCCTTCAAAATGCTGAACTTTGGTATCCAACTTTAGAAAAACATGCTCTGGCATTATTCATGGCAACACAGAAGTTGAGTTATTATTGTGAAGCCCATCATGTAATTGTCCGAACTGATCTTCCATTAAGAAAAATTTTGCAGAAACCAGAAGCATCAGGACGGATATCTGAATGGGCGATATGGATAGGAAGCCTCGGCATAAAGTATGAACCAAGGCATGCCATGAAAGGGCAGATCCTTGCAGATTTTGTAGCAGAGTTCACACCTTCTGACAGAGAATCTAATGATTTGACGCAGCCATGGCAAATGTATGTTAATGGGGTAGTAAGTTAAGAGGGATCAGGAGTAGGGGTGGTACTGAAAGGCCCTCACATGGTCGTCATTGAATATGCCGTGAAATTGGATTTTCCAATTTCCAATAATGCCACAGAGTATGAAGCCTTGTTAACAGGTCTCTCCATAGCTCGGGAAATCAAAATGGATCACCTTGTGATTCATAGTGACTCCCAGCTAGTAGTCAACCAGACAATTGGTAACTATACAATAAAGGAGTCCCAATTGAAAAGACACATAGAGATCACTCGGACGACTTTAAAAGAAGGAAATCAGTTAGGAGATAGTTGGGAGTTATGGCAAATTTCAAGACAGCAGAACACCAGAGCATATAAGATTGCCAAATCCACAGCTGCAGGAAGAACGAACTCTGCCAAGAATGTTCTTCTGGCAGGGCAGAGATTGCCTACTATGGAAGTTCTACCATTATTGGTAGTGGAATGGCAGGGTACGTAGATGGAATCCATAGTCTGGTACTTGTCTGAAGGACGTTTGCCAGAAGATGAAAAGGAGGCTAGGCGGATAGTAAGGAAGTCTAGACAGTACAGTTAGTATAAGGGTGATCTCCTTAGGCGTTCCAAAACCCACCCCTGGTTAAGATGCATCTCCATAGAGGAAGGAAACTATGTCTTAAGGGAAATCTATGAAGGTATTTGTGGAGCTCATGAAGCTAGCTTTAGCCTAACAAGAAAGGTTCTGTTGCAAGGCTATTTTTGGCCCACCATAAAAAAAAGATGCGATGGAGTTGGTGAACCAATGCAAGCAATGCCAAGAACATTCGTCAGTCCCTAGACAACCTTCTACTGAACTTTCCCCATAGGATGTGCCTGGCCCTTTCAATAATGGGGCATAGATATTTTGGGGCCCTTCCCTCAAGCTGTTCACCAATTGAAATTCTTGGTTATCGCCATAAACCACTTTACCAAATGGATAGAAGCAGAACCATTAGCAAGGATCACCCAGCTGAATATCACTAATTTTTTCTTTAGATCTGTCATTTGCAGGTTCGGCATTCCCAAGGTCACAATCTCGGAAAATAACAAATAGTTCGACTTTGCCAAATTCAGATCCTTTTACAAAGATCTACATATCAATCTAAAATTCACTTCGGTCACCCACCCCTAATCTAATGGACAGACTAAAGTGGCGAACCACATCATTCTACAGGGACTTAAGAAAAGGTTGGAAGATAATAAAGGCAGATGGGCAAATGAGCTTTACAATGCATTATGGAACTACCGAACTACACCTAGAGAACTAACTGGTGAAACACCATTCTCCCTTACCTATGGTTCTGAAGCTGTTATACCAGTAAAGATTGGCCTTCCCAGTTAAAGAATCGAGTATTCACAAGAGGTCGACTAGAATGAGGAACTTCGGATGAATCTAGATCTCCTGGAGGAGAAATGAGACTTAGCCTCACAAAGGGTTTCAACATATAAAAAATAGGTAGCTCAATATCATAATCATCAAGTGAAAAAATGGAATTTTCAAGAAGGCGACCTAGTGTTACGGAAAATAGAGATAGTCAAGGGAAACACTGAAGTAAGCAAATTGCAACCCAATTGGGAAGGTCCTTACAAGATTGCCAAGATCATTGGTTTAAGAGCTTACAAGATATAAGACCGCCAAGGAAGAGTTCTCCCAAGATCTTGGAATTCAAACAACCTTAGGTTCTGTTATCAGTGATATATATGTACTAACCTGTCTTTCTTTTGAATTTTCACATGTTTTCTTTTTATTGTACTCAATTTCGATGATACAAAATATATGAAGTTCGCCAATAATTCATTTGTTCAAAGACCATCATAATTCTCCCCATGAATAAAAGGGGTAGGTCATTATATGATTCGCCCGAGACCCCCTTTCGAAATGAAATTGGCCAGTTCGCCAGAGAAAGATTGCCCTTGACTCAATTTACCAATTGAATGATTTACTTGTTCATATAAACACTATTTCTTGTTTACAACTAAAGGGATAGGCAACTACATAGTTCGCCTAAGACCCCTTTGCATGGGAGATCGCTAGTTCGCCAATATAAAGATCGCCCCTAGTGCAATTGGTTAATCGGACAATTTATTTATTCACAAAAAGTAAGCCATTTCTAATTTATAAAGTAAGGGGATAGGTGACCATTTGATTTACCTAAGACCCAAAGCAAATTGACAGTTTGCCATATGAAAGTCCCTCAATAGAGGTCGACCAAAAAAAAAAAACTTAGAGAGAATGAAGTTCAAGAAATAATAAATTTATTGATTATCATGTTTGGTTACATTGTCAACACCATAATCGGCTACAGACAAAGGAAGAACATCATCCCCAACCCTAACAGGAGATGTGCCATGCTCGAGCATTGCTTCGGGTTGCCCACTAGGTGTATCCCCTTCATCTCCTTCATCCGGGTAGTTCTGCTCAATGAAGTCGAAGTCCAGGTCGGATACTTTTTCTGCACCTCGCTCAGCACTTTGTCTTAGTAATCGATACGCTTGCTGGCAACCAATTCAGTATCCCGACTTTAGTCTTCTTTCTCCTGCTACAGATTCTTAAGGAGATTCGCATTATTCTCCCTCAGGTCTTTAATTTCCTTGTCTTTCTCTTGAAGTTCAAGTCGAGCCGCTGATAGCTCGCCCTTTAGTTTTGATTCGGCAGTCGCAAATTTTGCCCTCTCCTCTACCATGGCCTTCTTGTGGCCATCCTTTACCTTAGCCAGCTGCTTAGCGAGCTTTTCTCCAACTTCACCTTGTGATGGATCCAGCTCGCCTTCATATCTTCTTTCTAGATCCTCATTCTTTAGCGAAGCTCGTATATGCACTGAGCAGTCTACATCACAGTTGAAAGTTAAAAAAAAGAAAAAAAGGACGTGTGATGAAGGGCGATCTATGTACCTGAAATATATGGCCATACGCCGTTCCTGCTATCTGGGCATTAGGTAGCCTAATCACCAGTTCATCATCTGTGGGAAGTAGAGTCTCCTTCATCACATCAATGGCGACATCTGAGTTGCATACGAAAGCTCCTGCGCCGTGCTTTTGCTCCACTGCCTAGTAGAACTTTGTGAGTTCACATAATGAAGGCTCGTCTACAGATGATTGGGCCCTCTTTGCAACAAGCTCGGTCGAACCCTCCGGGGCAATCCTTTTTGCTAACTCACTAGCACCGGCCTCCCTATTTATGTCTTGAGGCTCGGAAACCACAATTTCTCGAGCCTCAAAAACTTAAGGAGCTATTTCTTTGGCTGTCGGTGACCAGCCGATCCTCTAGAGGACTCCTTCACCTGTAGCTCCTTCTCCTTCCTCTCCTTCTCCCATTTCTCCTTCATCAGCTGAGCCACAGACTTCATTGCTGCAATAGATAACAAATATAATGAGGTCATAATTGGGGCAAAAGTTAAGAACCCTAATAAACATAGTGATCAATGGGATAGTATACCCAAGGTATGGTCGGTGAGGTCAAGGCTCACCTCACGAAGCCTCGCCGCTACTCGCCTTTGAGGTCAACAGTGAAATATTCCTCAAGGAGTTGCGAACCTGACATTGGTCCCAACCTGCCCAGATACTTAACCATTTCTGCTTCTTGGGGAGATAAGAATGGTAGTCAGTAGGCAGGAATGATAGTAGGGCTGTCCACCCATGAGTTCAGCAAATCGCCCTAGCCATCCTTATGGTGAACAATGAAGAACTTTTTCTTCCAGTTCTTCAATGAGGATGGTAAGGTGAAGATCCTTCTCTCACTTTCAAAACTAAAGTGGTCGAACCCCTTCCTCGCCACCAAGGGGTACAACTCTCTCACCACTCTAGCACTTAAATTGTAGCCCTGCCTCTTAGCCAATATCCTAAGTCCCACTAGCACTTTACAGGAGTTAGGATGTAGTTGGCACATTGGGAGATGGTACTCCCTTAGTACGGAGGAATATAGATCATCAAAGGGGAATCTTAGGCCTGACTCTAGGTCCCCCTAGTAGACCATCCTATCCTGATCCCCTAAGGGTTGGTTGGCAAAGGTTTTAGGTTCAGGAAGCCGTAGAGTATACTGGGCAAGAATTTTAAACCTAATCCTAACGGCTTCTAGTTGTATCGCCGCTAAAGCGTAGATGAATCCTTCTACCCCCCTTCTAGGTTTGGGCTCCTTACCCTTCTTTGAGAGATCGGACACTTTAGATTTTCCTTTGGGTTCTCAAGCAAGAGTCTTTTTGGCTACCTATTTACCCTTTTGGCAATCTACATCCGCCTTATCAGATTGGGTGGAGGAGGCCTCAATTTGTAAAGGAGGCACAGACTTATACATATATACCCTATCTGGGTATGACATACTAGTACCCTCACTAGCTGAAAGCACAGACACATTCTAGGAATCCTCAATGTCACTCATGATGAAAGAAAAGAATTCAAACAAAAACACAGAACGTAGGAGGAGAAAGAAAAGAAAAATTATTGTGATTTGACAGTAAAGATGAAAGAAATCACCAGAGGTTGGAACGGAAATGGTAGAAGGCACTAGCAATTGGAAAATTCTAAAAGGTATTGGGTAATAGAGGAGTGCAAAAATGAGACCTAGGTAACTGTTGGACCCCTGTTTATAACAACAAGGGGAGCAGTCGAAAAGTCTCTGGATCCTTCCATGATCAACACGTGTCGATTCGGTAGTAAGAGACTCTGCAACTGCCATCATTTCAAATTTTAAAAAGCAATGCTTCCAGCCAAAACTTTGAATCCAAACAGTCTGCCGAGTTATAAAACTCAGCACTAGTGGGGGGACATGTGATATAGATCATCTTAAAGACACCCATACCAAGGTGAACTATAGCTCGCCTTTCTTTTCCAAATATGGCTAAACCTTTCCCCTAAAGGTTCTAACTCCCAAGTAGCCAGGTGAACCTCGATCCATCAGGGTGAACCATCAGCATGTAATCACCTCCCCACTGCCACAATGTCCACTCCCGAGATTATAGGGCACACGTCCTCCACTCCTCATGACTTGACTGGCTCGAATTTCAAGGGCTTGTTCCCCAAGTCTCCTATTATAAATATCCTCAAACAAGAGGGGCAAGGTATGTTATTCCATAGAGATAACATATATACTCTTTCTTCCTCAGATTGTATACTGACTTAAGCATTAGAGTGTTCACCTAGGCAGATCACCTAGACATTCATCTTACTGTCTTGTAGGTTCAACTAGTTTGACCTCCACCTAGCAGAGGTTCGGATTCCATCTAGCTTACATTAATGCTATTAATTACACAAAATGTATACATTATCCAACATTATTTGTTTAAAATTGCAGCGATTAATTCCAGCTCTAGATGAGTTATATCTAACTGCTGAAAAAAGATGATGTGTGAGGTACATCTATATAAATTTCAGGAAAGAATTCAAAGGTAAGAAGCTGAAAGACTTGTTATGGGCATGTGCAATAGCCCCATATGTTCCAAGTGCATGGAGGAAATAGACAAGAAATCACATAGAGCTTATCTATGGCTAAGCAGACAAGAGGTCAGGCATTGAAGCAGGTCACGCTTTCCAACTCATGTAAAGTGTGACTTGCTTTTGAATAATATATGCGAGTGTTTTAATGCATTCATACTAGATGCTAGGGATAAAGGGATAATTTCTTGGTTAGAGATCATTAGACATAAGATGATGAAAAGGATATGGGTGAAAAGGGATGCAATGAAGAAGGTAGCAGGGCCTTTATGCCCTAAGATTAGAAAAAAACTCAACAAGATAAAGCAGTAGTCTTTCAAGTATAATTGTAAGTGGGCTAGGAAAATAAATATGAAGTATGGGGACCTAAGAGGCAGTTTACTGTAGACAAGGTTGAGAGAACATGTAGCTATAGGAAATGGGATATGACTGCCCTACCTTGTGAACATGCTTGTTGTGTATTAATGATAAATAAGGAGGAACCTGAGGATTATTTGGATGATTGCTATTCTGTTAGAACATATCTGAATATTTACAGCCACTATATCAATCCATTAAATGGATATGAACTTTAGCCTATAAGCAATGAGCCTGCATTATCACTTACTCATAAACCTGAGCCAAAACAAGGTAGGAAATAGAAAACAAGAAGATTAGAGGAAGAAGAGTTAGAATATTTAGCAACATCAAGTGAAGTGTCTACAAAAGGAAGTACAATTAGATGTACTATATGTAAAAAGCCTGGACACAATAAGAGGTGGCATGGGAAGCAACCAAAAGAAGAAGCAGGCTTATCTGGCCTGGCTGCACCAAGTGAGACCACATCTGCCTTAGCTAGACCAAGTGAGCAAACATTTACCCCACCTGCAAAACTAGAGAAATCAGTAAGAAAATTATATTTTTTGTTTAATTTAAGTTTAACCACTAATATTTATGTCTATTAGCCTTGTGATTTTAATGTACAGTAAAAAAAAAAGTCAATCAAGTAAAAAAAAGTAAGTCAGTTCAAGCAACAAGTTCTGGTCAGCAACACCTGCACTAAGCCAAACCCCATGCATTATATAGCAGTTCCCAGATGTAAGGGGATAACTTCAATTATATAATTTTATGAAATGTTTGAGCCTGCTAATTTTGTTAGTTAAGAATTATTGGTTCATATGTTGCCTTATTGCAGGGAATAAGCAAAGTATCAAATGACACTATTTTTCAAGTCAATTCAAACACTTGAATTCAAGAAAAAGATATTCATGTATAGGTTAGAACTATCTTTCAAGTTAATTATTTCTTTAAAATTTGTTAATTGCATATTTAGCACATGGTTTTATTTTTGTCTTTAAAGGAGGCAATGCATTATGATAGTCAAGATGTTCCTACTACTCAGACCATATTGTCACAGCCACTAGTTTCACAAGTAAATTCTTTGAAATATTTTTTTAACATTTTACTATTTCAATTTGCTAAATGTGTTTTGATAATGGTTTATATGATTTGTTGTTATTGTAGGTAATTGATCCAACATAGCCAACCCCAAATTATGACCCAAATAGAGAGAGAGATGATGAAATAAAAAGGCTAATTGCAAACCTCATTGATCCATACCTAAGTGACACTTCTGAAGATGATTAGGCAAAACATGATGAAGTTCCTAGGGTTACAAAATATAAGGTTAGTAATTTAAGCTTCATTCTACTGATTTTATTCATGTATGGATGTTTCTCATGTATGTAGTGCATTTTGAACAGAAAAATGCACAACTCATGAAAAATGTATAAAGCCATGTTAGGAGACTTGTTACTGGGAACATCAGAAGAAATGCATGTCCATATCAGAAGGCTTAGGGGAAGCAGACTAGCACTATCATACTCAATGAGGATGATGAAATGCAAGAAGTGACAGAACACACTACCTTAAACAACCAAAATGAAGAAGGACTAGCCAACCTCAGATCTTATAATATATCCAAAAGCAGAAAGTGAAGCAAGAGCCATGAAGACATTCTCCTAGAGGAAGAAGCACATATCTGATTTTTTGAACTATATTACTTGGTTTTTGGACTTATTCAATATTTTATTTTGTACATGTCTTTTAAGAACATGTTTTGGATGGCAAGATGTAGTTTTTTATAAACATCCTGCTTTAGTTTTTGGGCTTTTGTATTAAAAGAGATGTTGTTGAGCATCATGATAGGGATATCAAGATACAGTAAATTGAAATTTTTACTTTACAGATTGTAAAGTATTGGTAATGTGACATGTGGGGACCTGTTTCATAAGTCAAATAAACAACACTTTTCTTTGTTCTATATTTTGGACAGAAAACATATATAAACCAATGAATGGAAATTCAGTTTGCCACTATATACATAATTTTATCTTTTGTCATTTTTATTATTCTGCCATTTTGGTTGCCTATCTAAAATTAGTCCATTTAAGATAATAGTTTGCATTGAATATAAATTTGTCCAAAGAAGTTGGTTTTTGGTTTGACAAAATGTTGGTTCCTCATCATGAATTGTATCCCTTTGCTACTGCTTCCATACATAAAATCTAAATCAATTAATACCAGCATATAATCACATCCAACTTTAAATAACATATCATTTCATTCATATAAAATTCATTGTTTACATAACCAAAATGGCTATAATCCTTCAATACATTCTTCACGTTCTACCCTAAAACATGGCAACTACCCTACTTCATCTCCCTAAATCATAAAATACAACACATGCATTATACTCTATCACCCTACACCAACAACCCCATAACCAAACCCATGACAAATACCACTACCACAAAACACATCACTAATATCACACAGAAAATGCAGCAACAATTATTCTCAAAATTTGGTTCCTTCTATGGGATGACTTGTGCATTTGAATATGCTTCTTCCTCAACTATATGACTTCTTAGTTCTTGGCTTCTCAATTGATGATTACCTTTAACCATTTTGCATCTCCTTGATCTTGAGTGCCCCTATGGTGTGGTGGGCAAGTTAACCCGGGCAAGTTAACCCAAGCAAATGAGTTATAGTACCCAGGCATCTCCTATGTCAAATACACACCTAACCCATCAATATAACCCTTCAAGTAAAGTAAAAATTTTAAAATAAACTCTTCACATATCTAAAACTGCATACAGATTTTAGATTGAAATAAAAGAGACTTACATTCTTATAATTCCTACAGCCATAGAAGCAACGCCCTGAGTTTTTCTCCATTAATGAAGTCTTAAGCACACAAGGGAGACCATACTTGCAAATGAGCACAAAAACATGAGCCATTAAAACCAGGTATTTCTTATTAAACCTTAATTTGAAATCAAATTGGGGTTTTTTAGTTTGTAAAAGAATATGATATTCTTTGAGAAATTTATGGGATTTAAAACAAATTCCTTCAAAATAAAGGCAACGAATCAAAAAAAAAAAAAAATAGAAAGGAAGAAGATAATTATAAAGCAACAATGGAGGATGAAGAGAGACGAAATTATGGATTAGGGAGAATGGGTTCTATGAACGGGACGTTTGTTGATTTAAGTTTTCTCTCTCTATGTGTCAGGCATGCAATAAGAGAGAGAAAACTTTTTTTAATTTAAAGTGGGACAACAATAAGGGCTGACATGGAAATCTGACGTGGCATTTTAAATGACGTGACAATGATATGGCATCTACATGTCGAGCCTCTTCATCATACCTGATGACGCGGATATTCCATGTTAGATTTTCATTTGCTTTTTCATATGAAATTGGCTAGTGGGCCACCGATGCCAAAAAAAATCCAAAGTTTTGTGACACTTCTGTAAAAAATTAAAGTTATATGGGCAAATAAGAAAATCAGGCAAACTTTAGTGGATATTGGTGCTTTTTACCCATGATTATGACAAGATAATATAAGACATTAATCTGCCTCCACTATGATTAAATAGTCCAAGTGCTAAGACACCATGAAATAAATCAAGTGTAAGAATTTAGTTGATGATAAAATTCATGCACTTGAAATGAATTTTAAAGTGATAGAATTTATTTGAATTTTATTTTTTAAAATAATTGAAAAGCAAAAAAAGGATAAAGTAATATTATCATTTTACTCTTATATAAAAAGGGTCATGTTTAAGTTAAATGAGAATATTTCAAGTTTTAATAATAAAGTTCATTAAATAAATTAAAGGGAAAAATACAGTAAACTACCTGTGATGTGGTTTGATGTTCATTTATAATGGGGGTTGAGATTTTTTTGTGACATTTTATTACTTTGTATTTGTCACCATTAAACACTTCACTACCAAAATACTAACATCATTTAATTTTATTGACGTGACACGTTTTTCATAATAATTTTTTTATTTGAGAAAGCATAGTAAACTACTCTATGGTTTTTTTTTCGTGACACTTTAGTATCTTGTGGGTTTCACAAAAATAATTTTTTTATTATGAAAAATTTGCCATGTCAATAAAAATAAATGGCATTACTGGATTGATAATAAAGTGTTTAATGGCGACAAATACAATGTACTAAAATGCCATGAAAAAAAATCTTAGCACCATTTAAAATAAATGCCACATGACAAGTTAATTTATTGTATTTTCTCTTAAATTGAATTATTACAAAGTTCTTCTATTTTGAAATGATTTCATTTCTTTCTAAACGACTCGTTTATTTAAGTCAAAAGAATTAAATTTTATTAATTATACCCCTTCAAACATGAGAATTGACAAAATAAAATAAAATTGAATTGAATTTTTGTAAAATTTAAGTTTCCAAATAGGATTAAGGATAATCCTTAATTACTACCCTTTAGTATTATTTTTTTTAATAACTTTATTTGCTATAAACGGATTTTATTTTTTAGTGAACAAAAATCATAGCGGATCTATGTTAGGGGTGCAACTTTGCCTGAAATTATCACTTTTTATATTAAAAAAATTAATTTTGAAATATTATTTTGAAATTTTATAATTATAACATTGAAAATATTGAAATTTAGTTTAAAAATAAATGTTAATAACCTCTAATCAATATTTTCCGATTTCACCTTAAAAATAAATTTTAATGAACTCATATCAATATCTTATAGTATTTTTCTCAATGATAATTCAAACAACAATACCAAACACATTTTGCCTCTTCAAATATGTACATCCACGATCAATTTGTATATTTAAAATTAATTTTATGTTTTAATTTGAAAAATTAAATCTTAATTAATAAATTGATAAGTAAATCTACATATTAATTAAGATATTTTTGGTGTTTATATAACTACATTTTAAAATTTGATATTTTGTCATAGGAAAAGGAAAAAATCTTAGATGAATTTAATCAATCATATCATATTATAGACTGTTTAATTATAGTTTTTCATATTAAATAATAACTATTTATCCCATAAGATGAATATAATAATTAATTAACTTAGTCATGAGTATATATTGTAATTAACGCGTTAGCATATTATATCTTCATTAATAATTTGTAATATTACATAGTAATTCTAATTAACCTATGAGTTTCTAAAACAAAAAAACCAAATGAGTGGATTTTTTTTATTTTTTTTTTTTGTCAAAGAAAAGAAATATTGATATTAATAATAAAGCATAAAGTCTATGACAGTACAAATAATATGAAAGCATACAAGGCTAGTCCAACTAACAACATAGTAAAGGATCTAAAGGCCAAAGTTGGAAAGACCCACTAGTGGATTTGAACATTTCAACAATATGGGCCTCAAAGACTACAACTCTAAGAAACTTACAGTCGAACCCCTTTATTCTCATCTTTCAAGTGGATTAATTTCATTCATCTGCTTTGAATAATTAACGAATACACACCTTAATTCTCTAATTTCAAAACATGAAAGAAAAATCGCTGAATCATGTTATCTTATAACAAAGTGATCTTTTCATTTATAAACTGTCAGCTGAACTAGCGGTTTGCTGACATAATTATTATTTTCAGCCTTTTTATTAATTTTTTAGGCCACGTAATCAAATCCTTATAGAGGTAGATATTAGGTTGATACTAATCTTGCTTTCGAATCGCTTGAAATATTTCAAAACAAATTTATTGAATTGGCCATAAGACCAAAATAGTAATTCACATCATATGTAATCCTGCAATTTAACAGCGAAGGTTACTTAAAGCCTAAATCAAGAAGCATCTCTATTCACTCCAATTAACATTTAACAAGTTTTTCGAATAATATTAAGTTAGTTACCCGCACAAAGAGCTATGACCAAAAAGTAACATTTCTTTGAAGGATTTTATCAAACACCAAAAAAAAAAAAAAACATATGGCCACGCCACATTCACAATTCCATTTAATTAACCTAAGACCAAATAACAGACTCGATAAACAACAAAAAAAAAAAGAAATCTAAGAACAACCCAGACGAAAAAATAAAATAAAAAACAAAAACAATGAAATTTTAGCCATAAAAGATGAAGTAAGAGAACAAGTACATAAGCAATCACCTTGATTCCCAAAGTGACCTCCTCTTGGCGTTCAAGTTCAGTGAGTTTAGCAATTAAGTTCGTTTTTAACAGTCTTAAAATATGGGTTTTTATAAACTTCTGAAACTTTTCTTCATCATCTTTAAACCTCTTTAATCCCAAAATTACTAAAAAAAAAAAAAAAAAATCTTTGCCTATCAGCTTCTTACCTCTCCAGAGGGGTCCTCTAGGCCTCCCATTGTGGTATTGTCTTAACCCAGAAAACTGATTATATAATAATATATTAAAATCTGAATATAGAATTTGAGGGTTTGAAGGTAATGGAATCTGTTTTATTGGTTTATTTGTTGGATTTTGAAGGATTAATATACCCATTTTTGTGATTTTTGATCTTGAAGAAAGGGCGCGAATTGCCGTTAGCTTTCTACTAGGAGAAAACCCTGAAGAAGTGATTAAAAGCTTTGTGTTGTTGGGAGTTGCTTAGGGCTTCTCAAATCGGCCAGTGACAGAAGCAAGCTGTACTACCAGATATGGTTGTCCACGCGCAGAGAGTGAAAGGGTAATTGAAGAAGAAAATCACTTGGCTTAAAAAATTAATAAAAAAGCTGAAAAGGATGGCCACATTAGCAAACTGTTAGTTCAACTGGCGGTTTATGGATGGAAGGACTATCTCGTTGCAAACTTACTGGGTAATGTAGATCAGTGATTTTTCTGTTGCATTTTAAAATTGGAGTACGAAAACGTTCATTAGTCAATTGTTCGAAGACGATGAGTAAAATTGACCTCCTTTCTAGAGACTTTATCTTCCTCCTTCATCACTGCCACTGCTATTGTGACTAAAGGAGGTGTTGGAACACCTTGGAGATCAGGGATCTAGCTGGACAATGCCAAAAACATTTTATACTGAGCAAGCCTTATACGTGCTTACAAATGGATTCCATGATCGGCCCATAAACTGGAGAGATCTATTGTCAGTGACCAAATTAGCCATAACAAGACGATGAAGGATCCTTTGTCAGCCAAGATGAAGCTCTTAAAGAGATGAACCACGACTTTCCAGAGAGCTCCAACTCCCACCTCGGCATTCTTTTCCCCTTCCTCCCAATCTCCATTCATAAACCAAACTTCAAATATCTGACCGTCGTAGGAAGGTCAGACATAGCCGGTGGCAGAGGAAGCAACAAGCGTACCCCATATCCAAGTATTAACAACAGAGACCCAAAATAACCCATGGCAAACAGGAGCTAACAACCTAAGATAATCACAAACGCAAACTACTTTATTCATGCAGTAACTTAATAAATAAATAAATCGAAATTCCCCTTAAGTGGCTGGAGCCACTTGGAGTTCCCCACTAAAGGGTCTAAAGATGGAGGCAGAGAAAGAGACAGTAAAGACACAGGGACTGAAATACAATGAAATTAGTATGTCCGAGTGGAAACTTGCACTAACAAAGATAATTGAACTTTGATGGATTAGGCCTCATGGCTTGATGGCCCAAATTCATCTAATCCTTACTTCTTAACCACCTTATTTTATGTTTCCTGCCTCTGCAATTCATTCATTTCTCTTATTCTTTCATTTTTGTTGAATTTTCTTAGAAAATTAAAGGAAATTTTTGAGATACTGCAATTAAAAGTGAAAAAGAAAAAGTAAAAAAAAAAAATGAATGAAATGGATATTTAAATATAATAAATTTATTTAGTATAAATGACTCATTTTAATTTTTTATAAGAAATTTTTTGGGCTAAAAGCAATAATTTTTTTTTCCCAGAGCTAAACGTAATAATTAATTAAGTAAATTTAAAATAATTGTCTAAAAAAGACAATCTAGGTAGGAATAATAAAATTTGCAATAACAAAACTCATAAACAATAACATATTCGTTCTATTTCAAAATATTTATCGTTTTAGATAATTTTTTTTAATTTATTTATCATTTTAAAATTTTAAAAATATATCTATTATTTTTTTCAACTTTACCCTCTATTTGGTTTTTCATTAAATATTTATATTAATTATTTTTCTTTTTCTATATCCAAATCAATAAACGGTATTTTAATTTTTTATTTTAAAATTATAAACAATTTAATAATTTTCTTAATCTATATACTGAAATTTTAAATGACAAATATTTTGAAATGGTGAAAGTAATATTTTTATGTGAAACGCTTCAATGAAAAAGGAAAAATCATAAGCCAAACTGCGAATTAAATCTCAAATTTAATATATAATTTTGAGATCACTAATAATGGAGAAAATACAGAAATTACCTCTTCAGTAAGACCTTATTCAAGCCCAACAATTTACCTGATTAAAAATAATGATTTGTCCGTTTAAATATTTAATTAATAAAAATAAAATATTTGGAAAAAAATCTTGTAAAATTTAAACACCAATAATAAAATTAGCATCCAAATGATGCATACTGTTAGCAAATAAATCTTATATCGAATAATAAGAAAATATATAAAGGATTTATAAATGAGTGGGTGTTAGATCTAGCACACGTTAATTGATTTTATGCAACTAGGTTCTAACATTTGCCTACTTATAAACCTACGTGTATTCGGGCCATAGACTTTAATATGATATCCACTACAAAAAAAAATTAGTCATTTACCAACAAAAAAAATCCGCCAATAAATATAAGAAATTCGTTAGTAATTGTATTTACTAACGGATTAGGGACGACTAAAATCCATCTGTAAATCAATGGTCAATAATTCTATAACGACAATTGAAACAATTGACTAATAGAATAACGGTCAATATTTCTTAACAAGCCATCGGTAATTTCGTTCAAAAAATAAATTAAATATTCAGTATCCGTTACTAATCCGTCAATAATTATAATAAAATTAATATTTTAATATTTTTCACAGTCATTAATCTATCGGTAAAAGATTTTAAAAAATAATTTTACAAATAAACGGTCAGTAATCCGTCATTAAAGTTTTTAAAAAAATAATAATAATAAAGTTAGTAATCCATCAGTAAAATACTTTAAAAATTAATATTATAAATAAATTGTCAGTAATCCGTTTGTAAATAGTTTTTAAAAAAAATAATTTAATAACAAAAATAATCAGTAATCCGTCAATAATGTATTGAAAAATATTTTTTTAATAATTACAAATGGTCAATGATCCGTCAATAAATTGGATAGTATATTTTTTTTAAAAACATTTAAAATATTAATAAATTAATTTTATAAAATAGATATTAATTAAAAAATTATATAATATAAATATCTAAATTAAATATTATATAATGTAATATTATTTATAAAAAAATAATATATTGTACACCCTATAAGTATTAAAAATAATTAAACTAAAAAAAGCAAAAAAAAAAAAAAAAATCATACTCCTCAGCATCATCATCCTACTCATCATGCCCCTCCTGATGCTGGCCATGCTCCTAATATATTATATATGATCAGCACTAGCAATAGCAACATCCCCTTGTTGAAGGGTGCTGAGAAGTAGTAGAAGTCAATGGAGGAGTAACACTGCTAGCAAAGTATAGTGAGAATAACTATTGTATCTACAGCTCGACCTGCTGGCAGGCCTAGTCGTAGACCGTCCGTTGCATCTCTTCCCGCATCTAAGCTACTCACCTATCAATCTCATGCTGCATATGCTTAGTTATAGGTAGCAGTGACGGTAGTAGAGCTAAGGAAGAACTGGTCTCAAGGTGTCCAAATGATCCAACTGAAGAACTCATCCCGTAGACTCGTTCCTTCTTCTGGCCCCCAACAACTCTGCAGTATAGCCTCAAACAACAATCCCAAATAAACTCTGCATGCATAAATTTCACAACCACTTAATTATAATTATTTTGAATTTGGAGTTTTTTTTATAATATTTTATTTTATTTATCTATTTTATCCTAATTTAAAATTTTAGTTGCAATTTTAACTTAAATCGCTAAGATATATAATATAATATATCTAGAGACATTTTTTAAAAAGGAAAAATGACTATTTGCACATATATTATTAAGTTAAACACATTCTTTATAAAATAAATTTCTAAAAAATATGAAAGTGGAAGACACTCATGAATAATATTTAAATATTATAAAATTAATAAATTACCATATTTTATGCGGATATCCTATTTTATTTTTAAAATATAACTTATATTATTTTATTTAGTAACTTAATTGTGAAAATTAAAATTCTTAAATGAATAAAAAAATATAGGTAATTATTAATGATCAATAACTTTCAAGACATGATAAAAATAAATAAAATAAAATTCATGATATAGAAATCAAAAAACACAAATGATGCATTTAATCTTAATTTGAATAAATAATAGGTTTTTAATTGAAAAAAAGAAAAAAAAATCATGAAAATTAGAATTAAGTGAACATTAGACAGGTACTTATGGTCGTACCAAAATGAATAAGATAAGTATTTCATATTTGATAGAAACAATTTATATGCAGTATTTAAAAGTCTTTATAATAAAATGTTTCTATAAAATGTTTCAATATTTTAAGACAGTCACCAAGTAGTTTCATTTAAATTTTACTTTTAATATTTTAAAGTTTTTATAATAAGTATTCAATATTACTTATTTATTTAATTTTTATTAAGAATAGTGTTTTTATTTTTTAATATGCATTTTTATTTTTTTTAATATGTTATTTTTAGTAATATTAGCATTTACATTTTTTTAAAAAGTAAAAAATTCTTACAAAATCACCAACTTATAATTAATTTTGTAATGTCCTAATTTTTTTTATCAATATCATATAATTTTTTTATTCGTTAAATTATTATTATTATAAGCATTTAATATTAAATTTTAAAATCTTCTTATTTTATAAATTATGTTTTTTAAAAAAAAATTATAACGAGTTATGATGAATATGCATGCTAGATAAAATTTAGTAATAAAAATATGTATAATTGTATGACATATGATTTGGACTTACCTCTAGTGGCCCAATTATCCTATAATGTTTAATTATGGATTAGCCCGCTAGTTACGTGCACACGCCTGTACATCAATTAAAATACATTTTATATAGGTTTTTTTTTTTTTTTAGCTTAAGAAGAAAATTAAATTTAAATTTATTATTTAAATTATATATATTTTCATTATTAGATTATATCTTAGTGTCATATTTTTTATAACCTTATTAAAATAATGGATATAAATTTAGAAAACTAAAAAGAGTTAATCCACTAAAATGGATGACCCATGGATTCTTTATTTTGGATTACTTCTTGTCCTAACAATAATGGTACTAAATTGGATTTTCCTTTTTCTTTTTTAAGAAGGTACTGAATTGGAAATTGGGAACAAATAGTGATGGTAGTGGTAGTAGTAGCAGAATAGATTTAGGATTGTCACTAGAAGTAAAAAAGGGTTTTTAAATTTTTTTTGTTTAATTGATTAATTTTTATAATTTTTTAATATATATTTAAGAAAAGTATTAATTTATTTGGTTCTATTTAAAAACAGTTTTTAAAAATAATTTTAAAAAAAATTATTCTCTCTATCTCAAAATATTGTTCACTGTTATTTTTTAAAATGTCTCAAAATATTTATTTACTCTAAAAATAGATATTGTTATTTCTCAATTTTATTCTTATTAATTAAAAAGTGTATTACTTGTATATTATCAAAATTAATAAAAAAATAATAATAAATAAGTATACGTAAAAATATAAGTGAAAAATATAATAAAATTTATAAATTGATAAATAATTAATGATTTTTTTAAACTGTGTAAGAAAATGAATAATCTTTTAGAATAGAAAGAATAAAATCATTTTAACAAATTACATACAGATTATGAAGTCTTATAAGATAATTGATATGTCCTTATCTAAATATAATTACCATAATTAAAATATTTATTTTAAAAAAATTAAATATGAATAATTTTAAATGAATAATGATAATTATTCCTTTGACATAAAAAAAAATGATAATTATCTCTTGAAATTACAAATAGATATTTAATTTGAGATTTTTTTTTTTTTTTTTTTTTTTTTTGCTTTATGGACATTTAATATGAGATAGAGGAAGTATTGAAAATCGTTTTTATCAAACTGAGCGTTAAACGGTCCGTAACTATTTCTGTTTGTGCCCATCCCTACCTGTGAAAAACAAGTCAAAAAGAATCATCCAGAGACGTGAAAGCAACATTTAATAATTTGGGATTCCACCTCATCCCTATATTGCTACCTACACCTAATTTAAAAATTATATGTGGTGGAAATATTGTAATTGGTATTTTTTTTTTTGTTCAATCTTTCGCCAATTTTTTTTTTTTAAATATTCAATAAAATAAATGATAAAGTTTTAACAAAATTTTAAAATACTACATAAATTAATAATTGATTTAAACTATTTAATGTCTAAAAACATAATTATACCAAAAATAATTAAAAAATTTTCTAATTGTAATACATCTCAATTTCTATATTGATAATTAACTTATAATCGAATCTTTATATTTTCATGTAAAAAATATTTACTTACATTAGCTGTATAAATTTATTTTACATATTAGATTAATAAGTGATGATATATTTTAGTTAATATAATTTTTATATTTTTATTTAGTAAAAAGAGATTAATATCTTTTTTCTTCATGTGTTTTTATTAAGAAATTTTTAGATTAATCCAGTTCATATGTCATATTATAAATTAATTAATGGTAAATTGACACATTGTATAGTTAAAATACACTCTATAATTTAGAAAGTTAATTACCACATTTACCTTATAAATAATTAACATATTAATATGTTATATCATCATTGATTAATCTGTAGTTTGACGTGATGAATTATATTTATTTAAATTTTTTTTTATTTTTATTTTATTAGATTGATATATATATTTAATTTAAATAAAATTTAGAGTTTTTTATAGTAAAAAAACCTTTAAACTGTGTATATATATATATAATATTTTTCGATTTAAAAATAGCAAATTGAAAATTAATGTATATTAATTTTTTAAGAATGATTATAATATTAAACAAATGTATCTCAATCATTTGCTTTAAATTCAATAAATGGCGTTGATGATTGTCTCTTCTTCGTGAAGAACATAAAATAATTATGTATTGAATTTTAGATTCTTTGTATATATATATATATATAGTAATACTAAAACATAATATACAAATACTATTCAATATGATACTCAGACTGCCATGTGGTTTTTGAGAATTCGAATATGAATCAATTTTTTTATATTAATAAAAGAAATTGTGATTTCACGCGAAAACATAAAAAAAATTAAATATTTTTCAAATTCAAGTTTAACTATGAATAAATTTATTCCTTAATTTAATTTATCTTGTAGGTCTTAATCAGGAAAAATTGACTGCAAATTAAATAAATTAATTATCAAATGAAATGATTGTGATCTTCCACGCTAAAAAATTATTGTACTGGAATAAGCAAGACTACTAATTTGTCTCTTCATTACAAATCACTGTTAACCCCAATCTCGAAACGAAAATGGTTGATTTTCATTTCTTTGTGATTAAGCAATATGGTCATCATTAAGATTCAAAAAATACATACTGCTGCTAAATGAGCCTTTTGTTAATACTTGCTTCTTTGCAAAATAATAATAATAATAATAATTGCTCAAGAAAATATAAGAAACACATATATTTCTTTTCGAGACTGTATTATCTTAACCATTCATCAATCTCTAAAAATTATTATACAATCCTATCCATTATTAGTATCAATGAACTCCACTGTAGGATCGATTATAATTAAAGGCTAGGATTTGTGCAGTCAAGAAGATTATTTCAGAAATAAACTAATAGCTAGTAAAGAGAAAACTAAAAAAAAAAAAAAAACCTTATTAAGAGTTATGGAAGTGTATGTTCAGCTACATCAACCTTGGTTGTGCAAGATAGTAATCTTCTAAATATAGAAAATAAAGCAGCACATGGAGCCCTCTTTAAAGATCCTTTTTTATCAAAACTTTTATTATTATTGCTAGCCTTTGAATTTGATGATGATCTCTTTCTTGATCTTCTATTCTTGATTTTTTCTCTAATTTTGCCAAGACATTTCTTGGTCTTTTCATGCAGACTTTCTTTTCTTGAAAATGTGTAACTCCTTAAGTAAAGTTGCCTACATGACCTAAAATCCACAACCCTAGGGGCCGGCATCCGACGGCCCTTGTAGCTAACTGACCTCTTAAACTCCGAGTCGGATTCCGGCCATTTGTGGAGGTTCATGTAGACTGGCTGGACCGGCCGGATGCAAGTATCATTGATGCATTTTGCCATGAGCTATAGCTATATATATTATATGATTTGGTTATAGGATGTTTAAAATTGATTTATATAGGAGTAGAAAAGGAGGAGCAGAAGTATCTAGCAGTGCTTAGAATTCAAGAAAAGAAGGGAGGAGTTGATGATTTTTGAGGCTATCATGAATAAGTGTTTAATTTGTATGTAGAATTAGGCATCTCAAGAAGTGGGAGTATGTATGTAATAATGATGAATTCTCAGCATGTATGTGTATATATATATATATATATATATATATATTGGTCCATGAACCTTTAATAAATTAGAGTTAGCTAGGAACCCATGACAAGGACCTGTAAGCCTTTTGATTGTTCCATGTAGTTAGGCAAGAATTAAATAAGATAGATTGCTTAATGTTCTATTAAATATAGATATGGGCGGCTAGTAAGAAAGCTTGATTTTTCATAAATTTCAAAATTTTTCAAGGAGTTTACAAGCATATCAAACATTAAATTTCTGACTTTTTATATTTTTATTACATATTTACACTCATAAAAACACTTGTTGACAAATAATTACAGAATACATTTCCACTAAAGAGTATTTTAATTTATTATTTATATATTTTTTAATTTTATTCTTAAAATATTAAATTTAAATATTTAATCGTTTCAAATACACATATCAAAATAAATTATCAAATTATTCGCATGTGAATATTCATATATTAATTGAATTAGATTTAAAATACTCCTTTTGTCCTAAAAAGATTGTCCACTTCCTTTTTTCACATAGTTTAAGAAAATATCATTAATTATTTGCCAACTCATAAATTTTATTATATTTTTTCACTTATATCCTTACATATACTTATTTATTACTATTTTTATTAATAATTTTGAAAATTCATATCTTTCAATTAATAAAGATTAAATAAACAAATACCTATAATTACTTTTAGTGTGAGCAAGTATTTTGGGACATACTAAAAAAGAATAATAGATAATCATTTTGGGACAGAGAGAATATATTAATTTCACGTACTTTTTTAATAAATAAATTTCACACACACACACACACACACACACACACACACACACACACACACATATATATATATATATATATATATATATATATATATATATATATATATATATATATATATATATATATATATATATTGTGTGAAATTTATTTATTAAAAAAGTATTTTTGGGATATCCTAAAAAGAAATAATAGATAATTTTTTTAGAATGAAGGGAATATATTAATTTCATATTTTTTTAGTAGATAAATTTCACACACATATGCATACACACATACATATATATATATATATATATATATATATATATATATATATATATATATATATATATATATATATATAAACTAAACAATTTTCTTTTAATAATGTTAATAATGACAAGAATAATGTTGTAATGATCGATCTAGTGGAGAGAGGGAAGTAGAGTAAAACATAAAAGGAAAAATCTAAGGCCGGTTTAGAGTTAATTTAAGGATTGAAATAAAATATCACATGGAAAAAAACAAAAAGAGATTGAAATATATATAAAATAAAATAAAAGCTTCGAGGGATGTGCCTTTGAAGCAAAGCAATCTCTTATCATGAAACAGGCTAAGGTGCACAATGTTTTATTAATTATTGCATTTACATGCATGATCGTTGGATTCTTTCTATTATCCAACACACACATATATGAAAGTCGGAAAAACGAAAATGTAAAAACGAAAAAAGTTTAAACAATTGTAAAATGACATATGGTTTAATATTAATTAAAATTTAATATTTTTATATTTCAAAATATCATTACAACAATCTACATAAATATAATTTTATATGAAATTAAAATTTTCATATTTTAAATTCAATTATTTTTTTTAAATTATCTTATTTATTTTAAATTTAATTATTAATTGGTTATACCTAATATAATAAAAAGCAAAAAAAGATTGCTTTTCCTCTCCTATTCCGCGTCTTTTCTTTTTCTTTTTCCCCTTTCTTTATACTCCTTACATATAATTCTATATATGTCAATTTTGCTAAATAGGGTTTTCATATTATATGTTCTTATTCCTTTTTTCAATAATTTTTATGTTTTCATCTTTATTTTCATGAATTTTTGAAATTGCAGGCTATATATTAGAGAGTGGTTACAAAGAGTATGCCAACAACAATGCTAATGAGCTCATATTTTATTTAAGAGGAAATAAGCTAGATCTTTGGTGAAAATGGGTTGTCTAAGCTCAACTCAACCTACAAAACAAGAAAAGAAATAGTGAAGGAGTCCAGACCTAGGTCAGGCAGGGAAGCTCTAACGCCCAAATTAGCCATTGATGAATTTTGAAAGAATTTTAGAGAGAAGAAGGGGAAATTAGAGAATGAAAAAAGTAGTCGTACGTCCCCCTTTTTGCATAGGCTGCATGGCTACTACTTATACTGTTAGTTCCTTCTGATGAATAAGAATAAAGCACGTGTCATGCATCCATAGTGACAAAGAAGAGAACTTATCCTCATAGGCAGTGGCAGATGCAAGATTTTAAGTCAACAGGAGCTGATGATAACAATAACAATTTATAATTGAAATACAAATTATGATTAATAAACAACAAAAAAGTCACATAATATTTTTTTATTACAATAATACTTTTCTAGGTGCCATATTTTGAAATTTTTGAATAATATCTTTAGTTTTTATTATATATGAAGTTTTTCTTATTTTTAAGCCTATTTATTATTTGTAAGCCTGCAAAATGGTACAATTTTTCACTGACTTTTATATTTATATATATATACTATACTCATTTTGAGAATTTGAGTGGGGGGCTTCACCCTTATTATATTTGCCCTTGCTCATAGGTATCACTTGGAGAAGCCTTCCTTATCATGAGGTAAGTGAGGTAGGTGAATGAGATTGCTCTATCATAGTAGAAGGTGTTAGATCATGCTTTAATGACTAAGCTTGGCGAAGAGGTGAAGAGGTTGGAGTCATCTTGTGACTCTTTAGTGCGAAGATGCCTTGATGGAGAGGTCCCTCAGAGGTCTATAGGCAAATGACAAAGATAGTGAAGATGGTGAAGAACTTGATATCCTAGCGAAGGAGTAATATCCTTTGGATGGTTGTATACCTTTCTTCTTCATTAATCATCTTGTTGACCTCTTGGATTGAGCTTTGTTCATTATTGGGCTGTAGATGAAACCCATTAGATTTTTAGAGAGATTTGTATTCTTAATGGCCCAAAGCCAAAGCCCTTTTAGGGTATATTTATTTCTTATCAGAGGCCCCATGTTTCAATAAGGATGTACCTCACGAAATCCTTGTTGAAACATACATGGTGAAGCAAAACTTGATCGAAGAGACTTCTTTGACTTGAGGTGTAGTAGAGTTATTCAGCCTTCACAGGGAACTCATTTGATGAGGAAGTGCCATGGTCACAAATCTTTTGAACTTTTGACAGTTAAGATTCTGTATGAGTAACTATGCCATTTTTTCGGCTAAAGGCAACACATGGCAAAGTGAGTAGATGGACTCTTTGGTTTCAGCCATTAGATCAAATTTCAATCACCGTTAGATTTGCTTTTTGAAATTTGAATTAATGATGGCTAAGCGGTTATCGAGAGTCCCTTCCTCTATAAATAGTGCCTTCTTCTTCCTTTCCTTCTTTACGTCAGAACTTTCTCTCTCTCTATCCTTGCTATTTCTCTGCCATTTTTGCTGTTTGAAGCTCTGCATGCCTCCATTCTCACGTTTTTCTTGCATTTTCTTGTGTTTTTCTTGCCTAAAAAAAATGGCCCTAAAATCCCCGGCTGTTGATTTATCCACTTCTCTATTTGTCTCACCGAACAACACTTCGTCTGTGCATTAATGAAAAAATATGGATTATTAATGGAGCCCATCTTTCCTGCAAAGCCCTAAAACTTTTGAAGTTAATGCGAGTAAAAGCTAATAAATGATATTTGTGTTTATTTCCTTTTTTAATAAATACTTTTTTTTAAATCAAATAAAGCAACTTTTATTAACTACAAATATTAGAACAAAGAACATATCGTTGTTAATAGAAGGAGGAAAACTAGTCCGCTACTCGTAATCTATCAGAAAAACAGCTGCTCGAGCAAACTAATGAGCTGTGCGATTTACATATCTTCTAACAAAACAAAAGCAAACATTATAAAAATGTTTGACAATTTCTCTACAATCTTCTAGGATTAAATACCTTTTTTTTTTAAATTATAAACAATCCTCATAATTTTTTAGGCAAATTATTATTTAATTATTCATATTTGACCTAATTAATTAATTAATCTTTATTTTTTGAGAAATTAACTAGTTAGTCCCTATATTTTGATTCCATCAATACTTTTATCATTTCGTCCATTTTCACTATTACATACCTATGAAAAGACAAGAATGCCCCTCATTTACTCTTACATTTTCCATCCCACCTACTCATAAATTAACAACACCTAGTTAATTAATCATTAAACTCTATCATATACTACCTCCATTATGAAAAAAGTGGCCATTAAAAAAGTAAATTTTATTTATAAATAAGTGATTATTTAGCAACCCAATAAAAAAAATAGTAAAATGGCTAATTTATCATTCTATTTTCTAAATATGGGAGATATTTTCTAAATTTATATTACAATTAATATGGATCTTTTTAGCAACTTATGACAAAATTATTATTACCTATGATTTTTACTTATTGGCCACTTTTTTAAGAATAAAGAGAGTATTAACTAACTAAAAAAAAGCCAATATGAAACAACAACTCAGTAACCAAAATAAAAAGGAAAATAAAATTAAAAAAGGAACCAGTTTCAGAACTCAGGTAGTTTTGTAGACCGAGTTGGGGAGAAAAAAAGAGAGAAGAATATATGGCAACTTCAATTTACACAAAACAAACATGATATTCGTACAACTATACAATATCATGTGCGTTTAACCTGTTATGGAATTTGAGTTAATTTCCATCAATAATAACAAATTCACCTTGAGAACTATTATCTAGGTGACTAGAGTAAAAACGATTGTACTAAAAATCACTCCAAAGTAAATTCCCAAGAAAGAATGGTGGGGTCACAATGGTCCCACTTAAAAACCACACTCTTTAGACAGAATTTTACCAAGACTAGTAATTTTAATAGCACAATAATTTTCAACAACTATGCCTGACAATAGCTATTAATAGACATAAAATAACATAAAGAAAACACTAAAATTTTAACGAGGTTCGGCCAATTTTACCTACGTCCTCGGACACTACCAAAATAATATTTTACTAATTGAAAAAATATTACAAAAGAGAGAGAAAGAATACAAATTGTCTAAATAGAAAGGAAGATAATTGTGGGATGATTAAACTAAAGGGAGGAAGCCTCCTTTTATAACCCAAAAATGATTTCCATTTCCCACATCTTACCGATGTGGGATTTGGAAATAATAGCCAAAATGGCTAAAAGTCAACAAATCTCCACCTTGGCGAATTTCCAAATTCCAACCAAATTTTCTCAATCTCTAATAGTGTCTTCTAATGCATTTTGAAATGCCAAACTTCAATTTTTGATAACATTAATCAATTCCAAACAGTGTTGGAACTTGATAGCTGTAACTACTTTTATCAACATATCAACAGAATTCTTAGTGGTCCGAATCTTCTGGATTATGACTCCACCTTCTTCTAGGATCTCCCGTACAAAGCGATATCGAACATCAATGTGCTTCATCTTTGCATGATAAACCTGGTTCTTTGCTAAATGAATAGCACTCTGACTATCACAATGTACTTTGATGTGCTTTTGTTTTATTCCCAGTTCACCAAGCAACCCTTGAAGCCAAATTGCCTCCTTCACAGCCTGTGTAACTACCATATACTCTGCTTCTGTAGTAGATAAAGCCACTGTTGACTGTAAAGTGGACTTCCAACTAATTGGTGCCTTTGCAAAAGCAAACACATAACCAGTAGTTGATTGACGCTTGTCCAAATCACTTGCACAGTCAGAATCACAATACCCAACTACATACTGACCTTCTTGCTTGTCCTGTTGAAATATTAAACCAACATCTACGGTGTTCAAAATATACCGCAGAATCCATTTCACAGCTTGCTAATGCTCCTTTCCAGGATCATGCATATACCTACTTATAACCCCAACTGCTTGTGAAATATCGGGCCTCGTACGCACTATTGCATACATCAAGCTACCAACAGCATTTGCATATGGTATTTTTGACATGTATTCCCGTTCTACATCATTCTTTGGTGACATGGATGCATTAAGCTTGAAATAAGGAGCAAGTGGTGTACTAACTAGTTTTAACTTCTCATTCATGCTAAAACGTTTTAGTACCTTCCTCAGATATTCTTTCTGAGACAAACAAAGCCTCTCCAATTTCCTATCTCTTGAAATCTCCATACAAAGAATCTTCTTTGCTTCACCGAGATCCTTCATTTCAAACTCCCTGTTCAATTGAGTCTTTAATTTCTCAATTTCTGTCTGACTCCTAGAAGCTATCAACATATCATCAACATAAAGAAGAAGATATATATAGGATCCTCCTTATAGCTTGAGTAAATACACACAGTGATCGTATTTACTTCTTGTGTACTTTTGCCCTATTATAAAACTTATCAAATCGCTTGTACCATTGCCTTGGAGATTGCTTCAATTCATAAAGTGATTTTTCCAATCTACATACCATCTTTTCTTTTCCAACAACTTTGAATCCATCTGGCTGAGTCATGTAGATTTCCTCATCCAAGTCTCCATGTAAAAATGCAGTTTTTACATCCATTTGAACTAGTTCCAAATCCAACTGTGCTACCAAAGCCAACAAAATTCTGATGTAGGAATGCTTTATAACTGGAGAAAATACTTCATTATAATCAACTCCCTCTGAGCGTAGCCTTTAGCCACCAATCTTGCTTTTTAGCGAACATTATCCTTGTCAGGAAATCCATCTTTCTTTGCATTTACCTATTTGCACCTAATTGCCTTCTTTCCCTTCGAAAGACTAGCTAGTTTCCATGTCTGATTCTTTTAAAGGGACTGCACTTCTTCATTTATGGCGATCCTCCATTTTTTCTATTTTGAACTTTGAACTGCTTCATTAAAAATGGTAGGAACATCATCAATTGCAATTGGTGATGCAAAAGAGACCATATCAGCATAGCGAGTAGGTTGTCTAATGGTCCTCTTTCCTTTTCTTAGTGCAATTGATTTATGTTGCTGTGGAGGTTCTTGGGTCTGAACCTCTTCTTCATTTGACTCTTCTTCTACCATAGGAGAGTCATCATCAGTTTCTTTGTTGGCTGGGATAATTCTGTTACCATCAAACTCTATCTGTTTGGAAGTACCCTCCACCAACTGTGGAGTACCATTTATCTATTCTTTAGTTACCTTTTTCAACATGGTAGATTCATTAAAGGTAACATCCCTACTAAAGATTACTTTCTTTGTCTCTGGACACCATAGACGATAGCCTTTTACAACAGAGGTGATCCCCATAAAGATTGCCTTCTTTGCTCTTGGATCCAGCTTTGACTCCTTAACATGATAATATGCAATGGAACCAAACACATGTAAGGAATCATAATCTATAGTAGGTTTTCCAAACCATTTCTCCAATGGTGTCTTACCACCAATAGCAGTCGATGGTAAACGGTTGATAAGGTGACAAGCATATACTAAAGCCTCAGCCCAAAATTCTTTGCCCAACTCAGCATTGGACAACATACATCGAACCTTCTCCAGCAATGTCCAGTTCATACACTCTGCCACCCCATTCTGTTGTGGTGTATTTCTGACGATGAAGTGCCTGACAATACCTTCATCTTCACAGACTTTCAAAAATGGATCATTTTTGAACTCTCCACCATTGTCTATACGTAGACGTTTAACTTTTCTACCTGTTTGAGTCTCTATCATCTTTTTCCATTTAAGAAAAATTCTCAACACCTCATCCTTCGTCTTCATTGTATACACCCAAACTCTTCGGGAAAAATTATCAACAAAAGTAACATAATAGTGTTTTCCTCCCAAAGAAGCTGTCTTAGAAGGCCCCCATACATCTGAATGAACATAATCCAAAATACTCTCAGTATCATAGATTGTTGTTCCAAATTTCACCCTTGTCTTCTTCTCTTTGATGCAATACTCGCAAAAATTCAATTTGCAAGCCCGTGCTCTTTTCAATAATCCTTGATCTATCAGTAATTTTAAGGATTTTTCTCCAGCATGCCCCAAACGCATATGCCATAACCTGGTTGCTTCTAATTCTTGATCATTATTAGAAGTTGTTACTGCTGCTGTCCCAATAATTGTACTACCCAGAAAGTAATACACATTATTTTTTTTTCGAATTCCCTTCATTATCACAAGTGCTCCAGAGATAATCCTCATTATCCCATCCTTCACTCTTACTTCTAAACCTTTTGACTCTGAGTTTCCTACAGAGATGAGATTTCTCATTAAATCCGGCATATAATGAACACCTATTAAGGTTCCGATTGATCCATCCTGATTCCTCAAGCAAATTGAACCAATCCCATGTATGTCAAGAGGGGAATTATTTGCTGTGTAGACAACTCCACCTTTTAGTTCTTTAAAATCAAAGAACTATTCTCTATTTGGGGTCATATGGTGGCTACAAACTGAATTTAGCAACCATGAGCTAGAACTGCTGGTTGATGGTGTAGCAGCAAATTAGAAGTCTGAATCTGCATCATCATACTCAGCTACATTTGACTCTGAGATAGCCTTTCCCTTTTCAGGTTTGCCTTTATTCTTTAGCTTAGGATAATTTTTCTTTCAATGCCCCTTTTCTCGACAAAAGGCACATTCATCTTTGCTCAATCTGGATCTTGACTTTGATCTTCCTTTCCTTCCTTTATTCTGACTTTTCGAATGGCCTCTAACAACAAAAGCTTCTGCTTCTACACTTGTATTTTCTTACTTCTCTTTCTTTCTCAATTCATAACTATACAAGGCAGCAGTTACTTCACTAAGAGACATAGCAATCTTCCCATGAAGTATAGTAGTTTCAAGATACTCAAACTCATCAGGAAGCAATCCCACCAACATCAGAGCCAGATCTTCATCATTAAAAGTCACATCCATATTCATTAAATCAGTCACCAGCTAATTAAAGCTGGTAATGTGATCATTCATAGTGGTACCGGGTACATAATTGAAGCAGAACAATCTCTTCTTCATATAGAGCTTGTTCTGACTACTTTTCTTCAAGAACTTCTCCTCCAGTGCCTTCCACAATTTATTTGCAGAAGTTTCTTTTGAAAATGCATATTTCTGCTCTCTAGAAAGATATGATCGAATTGTACCACATTCCAATCTATTAATACTCTTGCATTCTTTTTCCTCAACTTCCTCTGATTTCTCTTCTTCAATAGTAATGTCTAGACCTTGCTGAAAAAGAGCATCTAGAACCTCACTTTGCCACATGCCGAAATGACCCGTGCCATAAAAAATCTCCACTGCAAATTTGACATTTGTTATAGTAGTTCTTGCCAAAATTGACGGTGATGAAGATATGGATGCTTTTGTACTGTCTGTCATTTCTGCTGCAAATTCTATTTAATAGCTGTCAATGAGAAATGCCAATTAACCAAAGAAAATTTTTTTTGATATGGAAGATCAGCCTAAGCCGCAACCACAGAGCATACTAAAATAAACCAAGAGCTCTGATACCAATTATTGTGGAATTCGGATTAATTTCCACCAATAATAACAAACTCACCTTGAAAACTATTATTTAGGTGATTAAAGTAAAAACGATTATACTTAAAATCACCCCAAGGTAAATTCCCAGAAAAGAATGGTGGGGTCACAATGGTCCCACTTAAAAACCACACTCTTTAGACAGAATTTTACCAAGACAAGTAATTTTAATAGCACAATAATTTTTAACAATTATACCCGACAATAGCTATTAAATAGACATAAAATAACATAAAGAAAACACCAGAATTTTAACGAGGTTCGGTCAATTTTGCCTACGTTCTCGAACACTACCAAAATAATATTTCACTAATTGAAAAAATATTATAAAAATGAGAGAAATAATACAAATTATCTAAATAGAAAGAAAGACAATTGTGGGATGATTAAACTAAAAGGAAAAAGCCTCCTTTTATAATCTAAAAATAATTTTTATTTCCCACATCTTACCGATGTGGAATTTAGAAATAATAGCCAAAATCGCTAAAAGTCAACATAACCTTCTTTACCAAATAAAATATTAGATAACTTCTATTAGAAACGATGATTAAAAACTTAAATACCTTTGGTTAAGAACTGCATTTCAAAGCCCAATATTCTTGTTTTTGACATTTCTAACCAATTTTCTATTAAGTAATAAAAATCAATAAAATCCTTCCAAAAGAAACATTAATTTACATGCTATAAAACACTGTAGAAATCCACAGCGTCAGCAGCCACTAGTTAACTAAGAATATCGTCGAGTTGAAGTTCAGAAACTGGGTTTTGTAGGGAAGGAGGAGAGACCTGGACTGGAGTTTTGTGGTGATGATTGATGATGATGATGATTGTATGAAATTGCCTTTTATTTTTTGTTTGAAAAAATCTTTGTAATTTATACATGGTTATTTTTGTATTAATTAGTTAATATCAATTTTGGATTGATTTGTGGACGGCTTTCAGTTTATTCCAGAATTTTTTTTTTTTTTATTTCTGGTAATTTTTGGGGAAGTTTGTTCTAAAATCTGGAGTTTTGGATGGATTCCTTAATGCGTTTCTTTGAACTTCAGTTTTCAAAAAGTAGAAGGAGCTAAAGCATTGTGCTTCGATATGAATTTTTCTTTGTGATTTGCAAAGAAATAGAAGCTGAAACACGGAGTTGTGGAGAAGAGAGAGGGTATTTTAGGTAACAAAATTATTTTTTGTTTTAAAATTTTTTAATGGAAAATTGTAAAAAAAAAAAAGACAGAAAGACCTAATCTTATAATAGAATTAAAATATAAAAACTAATAAGTTAATTCTCAAAAGTAGGAATTAATTAATTAATTAAATCAAATTTAATAGAATAAATAATAATTTATCCTAATTTTTTTAATCTATACCAGGAGTATTTTTCTTCGATTAAATTCTTAGACAAGTCTAAAATTATATTATTCTTATTAACTAAAAGATTTTTTTTTTTTTTTTTTAAGTTTTAGCCTTATGAATTGAATTTTAATCAATGATTTTTTTAACTTGAGACTAAAACTTTGCATTGAATTGTTTTTGTGGTGAGTGCATTTTCGTCTTCTATTTTAATTAAACTAGTTAAAAAAAAACTACTCCTTTAGTAGAATTAATATAAAAGGTGGATCTCCCAATTTTATAAAAATTCGACCCTTTTAACTTTACTAGACTTTATAATATTAATTAATAAATTTATGGAGTATATATTTTAATTCTATGTTATAGATTTATTTAATTATTGCCATGGTTAAGAATTCTTTCTCGTAACAATAAAAATAAAATTATAGTCACGGGTGACCAAATTTCCATGTGTGCATATGTGTATATATCAAATTATAAAATTTAGTTTTATTTTCATTTATTAGTAATAAATTTTTGTAATTTATATAAATAATTTTATTGATTGAAAATAAATTCAAACATAAAGTCTATACAACTATAATAATTTGCATGTAAATTATAATTAAAATGATTCAATCTTAAAACTAATCTAAGATTGAATATACTACAGAATAATTAATGCATGATTTTTTTTTCTCTTCTAGATTAAAAATAAAAGACTAGTAATTTCTTGAATGGATTTTAGTATTTTTTTTTCTTTATAAATTTAATTTCGATAGAGGCTTGACTTAAAACCAACTTTGAAGTTTCAAATTTAATATAATTTTAAGTGATGTTCGGTTAAATTAAAAATTAAGTGCTGAAAATTTTAAGTGTTGAACAATATAAGAGATATAATTTTTAAATTATAAATTATTTAAAAATTTTATCATTTATTGTATTTTATATATATTTTAACTTAAAAAATTTGACCTATTATTTTAAATAATTTTTTACATAATTAAGACTTTCAAAATATGCGACACCAAATAATTTAAAATTATTATATTATTAAATAATTTAAAATAATTAAATGCTGATTATTTACTTGAATTATGGCCCTCATATGCAAAAGGTCATGAACAAGTTGAAGATTTCCTTATCTTTATTAATTAGAAATTGTAGAATTGCTCAATTGAAGGAGGTTAAGGAAACAATTAGTTTACTACAAATATATATATTGAAACAAACTTCTCACTCAAGAAATTGAGATAGGCAATTGAATGATTTTATTTTATAATAATCTCTCTTTTTTTCCTCAAAAAAGAAGACATTAAATTATTATATGTTGATGATTGTAAAAACTTTTTTCCTGATTTTGTGAGTTTTCTTTATATAAACAGAGTAGGTTTTATAAAAGGAAAGTTTTTAGCAATGTGTATGGAGCTTTTGTTTCGTTATTGCCCGGGAAATATCACTAAGTTCTTGAACTATATGTCTAATGCTTATTCATTAGTTCAATCTTAATATTGCTTAGTTTGAAGAATGGCTATTGAAGAAGGTTTCTGACAAGTTTGTCCAGAACTGAAAGCCTTTTTCTGGGAAAATATAGACTTTAAGAAGAATTTTCCTTTCTTGAAGGAATTTTTACAAGGGAAGATGTTTTCTGTTAAGAATTTTTGTCTTTCAATGGGATCTTATTATCTAATTGGAGGAGGGTACTTTTCTCATATGTATAATGCAAATGAAGATTTGGTAATATGTTACGTTCCTAATTTTTGGAAACAAGACGACTTTGGATTCGAACCTGAAATTAAAATGATTTTGTACAATTCTAAACACTTTTGGTATGGAATTGAAAGATCCAATTACGGGTGCTACTACAATGGAGCTTCAAAGGAAGTTTGTAATTATGATATGTTGCAATTTATTCAAGAGTACTATCAAGATTTTTACGATTAAGATACACAAGTTGTAAATTAATGCTTTTCTGTCGCCAACAATTTTTTTTTTCCTTTTTGGTCAAGATATATTATGAAAATCTTATTGATTTAATGAACAATTAAGTCATATATAATTTATTAGTTGATTGTATCGTTAACTATTTCTTTATTTTATTTTGGTCCGAGGAACTTATTCCACTAAGGCTTCAGATTGCTAAATACATCCCTTCAATTTCAACAAGAAACAAACTCAATAGTGCTTGACTGTGTGCTTGAGTGCATGATGTCCCCCTAAATTTTACTGACCAATTAAATTGAACATTCCATGGATATGATGATCACATTTTAAAAATTTTCAAAATCAAGTGTTTATTGCCAGTTGCAAATGTTTTGATGATTCATTCTTAGCTTCTTATGACTTTGTAAATTTCTATACCCGCATTGGTTTAGAAGATATTGTGTTTAGGGTTTTGCTTCTATGAACTCCCTTTTTCACTTCTTCTTGTTCTGTTGTTTTTTTGGCCAAAAATCAACGCAAATTGGTCAAGAGTTTATATATTTTAATGACTTTTGCAGGTTCAGGTATCCCTGCTTCAAGACCAAGCCTTTATTTTATTAGTGAGCTTACCAAGAAATATGAGTTCAGGTTGTTGAGTATGCTGTCACAGGATGGATTTTGCAGGATCGATTAGATTACATTTCAAAAGCTATGGCAACAGGATTGATTGTGTAGTTCTTAGGATACTGCATGTTGTATTGCTAGTGTTTGGCCCTGGTTGCAGATTTAGAGTTACCATTGCAATCTTTCCTGTGGTTTAATACTTAATTGTTTTTTCTTTCGCAATCTTGTATGACAATTTGGGACTATTGTTAGTAATATTTGGATTTTGGACCCATTTTGTTTACCTTGTCTTACAATTATATTTTTTAATTAATTGTGATGATATAGCATAGTGAATGATAGCCTAACAGTAAGTGCATATTGCATCATTCTAACAGTAAGTGCATGTTGTCTTGGACAATAGATTTAGGATCGATTCCCCTTCCCAATGTTAAAAAAAAAAAAAATTAATTGTGATTATATAGCTTTGTTTTCTCAAGGGGGTTTCAAAGACTAAAAAATTTGGATAAAAAGATTTATGCATTTAATTCTATTAGATTCTTGAATTTTTTTCGATTAAGTTCTTGTATAAAACATAAAATTTATGCAAATAAATTAATAATCAAATAAAAATTACAAGAAATTACATTATCTCATTGTAATGAGCATTACATAAGAAAAAATTCATTATTGTAAAAATAAAAATAATAATATAATTAAGTGAAGTGATTTTTTAAAGAGTATCAATATTGTCATTCTAATAAAATTTAGTTGAAAGTTAAATTTTTTAAAATATTTGAAGCATTATTAAAAGATAAATATTATTGGGATTTTTAAAGCAATCGCACTGCTATCTCACAAATAGGATAAAGATTAATTAATGCATAATTTTTTTTCTCTTCTAGTTTAAAAATAAAAGACTAGGGATTTATTGAATGCATTTTAGATTTTTTTTTTTTATAAATTTAATTTCAACATCATCTGACTTAAGACTAATTATGAAGTTTGATATAATTTTAGATGATATTTGGTAAAATTAAAAATTAAGTATTAAAAATTTAAATGTTAAATAATATATATAAGTGATATAATTTTTAAATTATAAAATTATTTAAAAAATTATTACTTATTGTATTCTATATATTTTAACTTAAAAATTTTAACTTATAATTTTAAATATTTTTTGCTTAATTAAGACTTTTAAAACATGTATCACTAAATAATAAAAATTATTAAATTATTAAATAATTTAAAAAGTTATATTATTAAATAATTTAAAACAATTAAGTGTTAGATATTTTAATTTTAGGTGCTGATTATTTGCTTGAGCTATGGCTCTCATATTTTTAAATAATGATCAATATGATATGTAACGGTCGTTTCTTCTAGATTTTTGAAGGGGTCCAATGCGTTATTTACTCGTTACACTTATACTAATAGGAATTAGTCATGAATTGATAATGAATCACCCGATACATATTGATATGACCGTTATTTAGCAATACAGGAAGCGATACGGACGTGATATATCAATAAAAAAATATTATTATTATATTTTTTATTTTTTATTTTATTAATGTAAAGTATAAATATATTGTTTAAAAGACTATTATTGTATATTATTTTATATTTATTCTATTTTATTAATGTAAATTATCAGTATATTGTTTTTTACATTATTTGTATTTCAATATATTTAGAATATTATTGATAACTTTTACAAAATTCATTTTTTTGTATAAATTTTTTATTTATGGGTGTAAATTATTGATTGAATTTTACAATTAGATTATATTTTGTCTTTATATATTTATTTTCAAAAATTTAAATAATGACTTTGTATAAAATTTAAATGAGTTTAATAGAAAATAAGACAATCCAAATCCTTTTTGATACTCATTTTGGTGATCTTGGTGGTGATTAATTAATATCATGGTGTATTTTTTTTTTTAATTTTGCTTTATTTACTTGGAATAGAAAAGGGATTTTTTTTTTATCACTTTATTCATCTTGAATAAGGTGGTTTTTCACCTAATGAATTAATAAAATAAGACTGATTTATTATTATTAGTTATGTAATTTGAATTTAATTTTTTATTATTATTTATGTAATTTAAATTTTTTCTAGGCACAATTATGTTTATTTATGTGTTAATTAATTTAATATATTACATTTTGAACGTTACATTCCATTTTTTATCAAATTATATCAGTTTGTTAGCTATTTTTGAAAATTCACAACAGCGGCGGTCGATTCAGCCTGATTCAGTCTGATTCCATTACACCGATTTTGATATCAATACGATACATAAAATTATTATTTAAAACCTTGCCTCATACGCAAAAGGTCCTGAATAAGTTGAAGATTTCCTTATCCAACTTGAAAACCAAGCAACTTGAATATTATTAAGTAGAATTGCTCAATTGAAGGAAGTTAAGGAAACAATTAGTATTCTACAAATATATGTATTGAAACAAACTTTTCACTCAAAAACTGAGAGAGAAAATTGAATGATTTTACTTTATAATAATCTCTCTCTTTTTTCTTTAGAAAAGAAGACATTAAATTATTATATGCTGCTGATTTTTTTTTCCTTTTTTGGTCATCACTCAAGCCAAATTCTCCCTCTTCTTTGGCAGTGTCAACCAATAGTTTAATTATGGTTGAAATAATAAACCAAATTCAATTAGACTTAGGAAATTACATTTTATAATAATTGTGGTTTAATTAGTAGCTATGTCCTATTAAATTTACAATTAATAATTATTATTAGTCAAAGATTTTGTTGTGTACCTATATATATTAGTTTTGTGGTCTATTGCATTAAAGCAATAGAGTTCAAAATTAAAAGGTGTGGGTGGGTATCAAGAACTCCTCCTTCCTTTGCGAGATTTAAGAGAAATCTTATTGTATATTGAAGAAGATTCACAATCATGGAGATAATATGGCTTCATGACATAAAAGTGGGGAGGAGTTGACTTCATGACTTAAAATGGGGAAGCAAAGAAAACCTTGAAAAGTACCTTCACTTGTGCTATGATCCCTCAATTTTCTTGGCAAACTCTCCTCCCTCTCCAAATTTTCCAAGAAAATTTATGCTTGTACCAAAGGGTTTGCATTATTGTTACATTTGTTACATTGTCTATGGCTACCCATCCATGGTTACCCATCTTATGAACTAACCAATAAGGAAAGTGATAATTTTTACCAATGTCTTTATGATTGCCCATGTTATTATGCTTATATTCAAAAATCAAGGTATCAGTTAATAGGCCCTAATTTTCTCAAAAAGAAGTGCTTTAATATTTTTGATAAAAAGTTTGATACTTTAGAGGCTTTAATGGTAAAGAATCAAAATCTTGAAGAAAAATCATGGAAATTGGTATGAGAAATAAACACTATTAAAGAAAGCCACTCTGTTGGACTAGTTTTTAAAAGCTGTGGGATTTGCCAGAAGCAATTCTTGATGATTGTAAATTTTTTTTCTGAATTTGTGTGTTTTCTTTATATAAACATGGTAGGTTTATAACAACGAAGTTCTTAATAATATTGATCGAAGCTAAACCAACCTGCAGATGAATTTTGGGCTACATCTCTGAGACTAGGCCTAAATGGTATGAACCTACAAAGAAAGAAAGAAAGGTCAGGAGGGCCAGACCTTATGCCTGGCAAAGGACTTTCAATGCTCAAGTCAGTAATGAACTTCGTTGATGACCGAAGGAGGATTTCTTTTCTCTAGTAAGAGATCTACCTGAATTATGTGTTAATCCTTCTCTTTTATATAGTCCTTGGATGAACAAATGCCCACACTTTTTCTGGAGGAGAGAGAATGACTTCTCACACATAATACTTCTGATTAGTATGGTTAGTGTAAAGTTAGTAGGCCAATGGGCTAAGGGCTTGTCTTTCAGGATGTTGTAGGTGACTTGTTGTATCATGATATAAAGGGGCACCACCTGATCAAAGGCCTTTTTTGACACTTGTTATTGACATCTGTACTATGAATCTCCAGCCACACAAAGTAGCCTGTAAAGGAAGTTACTTATGTTTGAAGTAAAGAAAGCGAAGGTCCTTGACTCTGCTTCACTCCTTAGGATGGATAAGATCTCCCCCTTGAGCTTCCCTCCTTTTTGGGCCTTGTCCATGGGCCTTTGCAGTCCATATTACTATAGAGTCTAACTTTGGTGGGCTTTGACTTGAACCTTGGATTATTCTATTAAAAGTTTCCTGCTATTCTAGAAGGATATAGCAATACTGATTGGAATACTCTTTCAAATGATTCCAAGGCTACAAGAAGCTATATATTCAATATAGCTAGTGGAGCTATCTCATAGAAGTCTAAGAAACAGACTATGCTCAATCTACTATAGAATCTGAATTAGTAGCACTAGCATCAGCCAGTGCGAAAGCAGGATGGCTAAAAAGCCTGTTGTTTGATACACTTTTATGGGAGAGACCGGTACCAACCATCTTCATCCATTGTGATAGTACGACGGCTATCGCAAAGATACAAAACTATTACTATGATGGCAAAAAGCTACAAATACGTCATAAACACAGCATAATTAGAGAATTTATCTCTACTGAAGCTGTGAGAGTGGACCATATATGTTTTGATGATAATTTTGCTGATCCTTTGACGAAAGGACTAGCAAGGGAAAAGGTTTTCAAAACCTCAAAAGGAATGGGACTAAAGCCCTTAAAATGTTGAGTCACTTTTGATGGAAACCCAACATATACACTGGAGATCCCAAAAAATATGTTCAATGCATAACAATTAGTCAATTAAGTGATATGAGGAAAATCATGCTATTTTTGAGTCCCAATCCTGTAAGTATTTCGAAGCATGATATCCTAAAGCGAAAGAAGATTAAGTTATTTATAATTCTTAATGAGTTCTATACTTTAGATAGAGTGGAGTACCTAGCTACAGGAGTATTTTTGATAAACTCACCTAACACCCTGATAAAGTTGTGTGTGTTGTGTTGTCAGAGATAAAGTTCAAAATTACAAGTTACTCTAGTATAATCTAAAATATCTTCATTATGTAAAAGTTCAAGTTGACAGACACTTTAATTTATGCATAATTTTATACATCTTTTGCTCGATGAAAATATTTTTTATAAAAAATTCAAGTGGGAGATTATTAGAAGTGTATGCGAATTTTTTTAGTATGTATTGTATTTATCCTCTCTAAACTCTTATCTCACATTGCTTAGAGATAACCATTCTATTGTACATATATGAGGAGTCTCAATCTATGGGTTTGGGCCTTAAGGAATATCCAATTTTATGGAAGGAAGATGATGTAGAGAACACCACACGCGCACACGTGCTACTGTGCTTGTCAAGTCCGAGTGTGAGCGTGTGTGAATGTGGTGTGGTAGGTGGATCCATCATTATTATTTTTTATAAAATATTTATTTGAATTTTTACTTAAACAAATTTAAATAAAAATATATTTTATTATCCACTCACCATATTTTTCTCCCACTTTCATCTTCTCTCACGATTTTTTCTCCCATTATCTCCAGATTTTTTCTCTACATTATGATTTTTTTCCCATTTTTCTAATCAAAGAGATTTTCTTCTCATTGCCTGAATTAATATATATTGAGGATACTAAACTGTTAGTAATTTTATGTTTTGTGTATTTACTTATGTAAACAGGAATTGTAATAAAGTTGCAAATTGATTATCCAGAGCTAAAAATCTTTGTTATAATATTGATTGGACTTGTAATATTCCCAGCGAATTAGAATTTCTTATAAGGGCAGATATGTTTCATCGTCAACATCAATTAAATATCACTAAATTAAAAGACTGTAAAAATGTGTTAATTGATATTACAAGTTTTTATCATTGGGAAAGTCTCAAGGCACTAAGACCTGGATTTTCAGTGTGTTACTCCTGTTACAAACGACACAGCCCGTACAGATTTTTGGGCTGGCAAAAGCAATTAGGACCATTGGGACCATAGATTCGGTTGACTTTTGTTTTCACCATTCATTGATGCTAATAGACAACATTATTATTTGATTCCTCAAAAAAATATTAGTTTCCTATCAGCCAAACAACATAAGCTCATCAATGGTTGTCACATTCTGTCAGCAACATTAAAATTGCTCTTATAATTAATTAATATACAACTACTCTGTGTTTGTTTTTTTTTTGCCAAATAACTACTCTGATGTTTGGTGTACTTAGTTTTTGTGTAAAAGAGACGTCTCCTCTTCTCTTCTTTCATTCCATTTCAAATGGAGAGTTTTATTAAAGTGAATATTTTGAAGTGAAATGTTAAGTAATTTTTTTAAATCATTTTTTTATATTATTAAAATATATGACATAATTTAATATTAATAAAAATTAAATAGACTAAAAAAATTTTAATAGTATTATTATTATATTAGTTAACTTTTAAAATAATTTTATTTTTATACGTAACTTTTTCACTTTTACTTATTCTTTTAACATCAATGTTTTTCTGTTTTTTTTTTCTTTGTCAAAGGTAATTGCTTCCTTTTGAATCGAAGCAATGACATCATAATATTACGAATGTATATTTTTCATTTAAAAAAATAATATATTTTCACTCATATATATTTTTTCAAGAGAAATGTTTGTCTTTATTTTGTATAATGTTGTAACGGTTATTGTTTTATTTCAATGGGAAGTAATTACCTTTAACAAAGGAAAAACAAAAAGGAAGAAATGCTGATATTAAATGAATAAGCGATAATGAAAAAGTTAAATATATAAATAAAACTATCTTAAAAGTTGAGTAATATAATAATAATGCTATTGAAATTTTTTTAGTTAATTGGATAAAGTACTATTTAAACTTTAAATTTTGTCTAAAATAATAACTTCATCTCTATAATTTTAAAAAGTCAATCTTTAATTCTTAACATTTAATTCCGCTGCACTAACTAATCTTTCTGTTTTTATTTTTTTATTAAAAATTTATGAAAAGTCTCAAATACGCTTTATTTGCAATTAAATTTTTTTTTGCAATTATTCAGTCATTTATCACTACACACTCTCTCTCTATAAATTAAACAACCATTCAATCGATCGTCACTATATATTCTCTTTCCACAAATTAAACAAAAAAATCAAAGTCAACAAATTAATTATAAATCAAATAGTACTAAATCAAATTTAACAAATCACAATTTAACCATTTAAAAAAAAAAATAAAAACTACAAATAATTGTAGGGCCAGTGGTGAGGTTAATGATCAACAAATAGGATCGCTAACATAATGGATGTATTTTACTAGTGTTTGAGCTCCTCCTTTTTCTTGCCGATCATATCGTATAGAGTATTGATCTCTGCTATAGCATGTATCGCATGCGGATATTTTGATATATCCCCTTCTATCAGCACCAACAGAAAGCTAATTTCTGCAGACATATACTAATAGTGATGGTGATGGTGATGGTGATGATAATAGTATTTTAGGTATTAAAAATTATTTTTTTATTTTTTAATTATTTTTAACAGAAATTTAAAAAAAATTAGAAAAAAAATTAACTAATATAACAAAATCAAATAATAGAGACTAAATAGTAATTTTTTAAATTATAAGAATGAAATTATTATTTAAGCCAAATTTTAAAAATTAAATAATATTTTTTAATTTATTTAATTTTTATTAGTTTTAAATCACATCACGTGCTTTAATAATATAAAAAGAAAATGTAAAATAAAGAAACTTCTTTTCGCTACGTATTTTTAGAAAATTTAATATTTAGTAGTGCTTTCTGCTATTCAATTCACTACAACTTTCACTTTTTTCTGATTGCTATGTAACTTCCTTATCTATGTTCCTATTCAAACGTTGTCCTTGAATGATAATTCAAGCATAGTTGTTTTTATTTTTTTTAGTTTACAATAATTCAACTCATTTACCTTTTTATAAATTAAGAATAAAATTTTAAAACACATTAATATAATATCCAAAATTTTAAATAGTTTCGGATTTAAATTTTATAAATTAATTTAGTATGCGCATCCTTTATGAATTTGAATATATATTCAAATGAGCATTTCTTATATAAAATTAAAATATTTTATTGTAGAGAATAAATATTTTATTATAGAGATTTGAAAAAAGGTGCTAAAATTATACAAGCCATTGATTAAGGTCTTATTTGGAATTAAGTTTGAAAAAATATTTTTCAACAAAATTTTTTATATTTTTTTTTAAATTACTTTTTGGTAGAAGAAAGAAAATTGATAATTTTTCTTAAAAATAGTTTTAAAAAATCAATTTATAAAAAATCATAAAATCAATTAATTAAATAAAAATATTTTTTAAATATTTTTTTAATCCTTAACAGTTATTTTAAGCGTGTTCTAAATGTTATGGATGGCATTAGGTTTATACTTTGATGTGATTGGAAGGGCACTTTTCAACAAAAAAAAAAAAAAAAAACAAAGGGGCAAAAAAATAAGTGAAAAATAGTAAAAAGAAAAATAATGAAGGAAAATACCTTGAAATTTATATTAAAATATTAAAAAAATTAAAATTCACAAATTTCAATACAATTTTCCTCTTCTCTTATTTTTCTTTTTTCCATTTTTCACCCATTTTCCCGGATACTACCGAAGGGGAAAAAAAAAAGGTAAGGATTGCTGAAATAAGCAGCAGGGTCATGTTCCAACATAGATCAAAAGAAAGTCAATGGAATGAAAAGGTCTGGCATTTGACTGCGCATGGATATGAAAAATTTTGATATGCTAGCCCCTAGAAAGCATATTATAGTTAGTGGCTGCTGCTGTTTCCTTTGTTGGGTCAATAAAGCAAAGGAGAATGACTTTGAGGAAACGAGAGGGAAATTTCTGCATTTTGCATTCAGGCTGCTTTAATTTTGTTGTTTCATGTAATTCCAAAAATGAAAAAGTTTTTCCAAAAAAAAATTATTATTTCCCAATGTTTTAGATTGGGAATAACAGTTTGAGTTTGATTATCAAATTATATTAATAAATCTTAGTTTATTATTGGCTTCCTAAACAACATATACATTTTCATCATATACTAACCTTTCGTAAAGAGAAATATATCGTTATTCGATTGATTAATTTAATGATTGAATATTTATATCAATTAGAATAAACTATCTCACAAAATATGTATTATGATTAACTTAGTCATGTATCACGCTATTATTAGTAAGTTTAAAAGCTGAGAGTCTCAAAAGCCTGAAATTAGAATATCTCATCTATCATTATAGATTTATTGAGAAAATTTTATTAGTTAATTTAGTAAAAATTATTAAAAAGAAAAATAAACTTATATATGTTATATAATTCATAATATTATGTTGATGCATTTGATATATATGAACTAAAAAAAAAAAAAAGAAATGGAGTATTAGATATTCCAATGTTATGATACAATAATCTCCTTTCATTTATTCTTGAAATAAAAAATGCTACAAACAATTATACTCAAAACTTTGGCGAAATATAAATAAGAAAATTTTTTTGCTTACATTAATGAGATATTCCAAAATTAATTTTATGGTCTAATTAATGACAAAATATATATAAAAAAAAAACCTCAAATTTTTACATGAAATTTTAATTGTACTTAATTTTTTAAAAATAAATATAATTTTTTAAAAATAAATAATTATACCATAAATTTAATAAATAATTTCAATTGCATAAAAATATAGTAAAATTAAAAACTACAATAAATTAATTTCAATTGCTTGCAATATAGTGAGAAGCAAATAGTTGTACTAATTAGGAGCGAGTACTTGGTGCCAATGTTTTAAAAATTGGATTGAACTGTCCAGTTAAATAGAAAATTACCACCAATCCCATTTAATTCAATTAAAAAATTAAATTTTCTGATTTAATCAATTTTTAATTGGTTTTAATCGATTTTTAGTAGGTTAAATTTTTATCAATAGAAATCAATAAAAAAATTAAAAAAAATGTAGAGATTTTATTTTACTAATTTGATTACCAATTCAACTAATAAGATCAATTGAATTATAAACTAATAATTTAATTTGTTTGATTATCAATCCGATTTTTAAAACACTGTTAGGGGCTTTGATCATCCTCATGCGATGTTTCTTTGTTATTTTTGGAGTGATTATTGTGAAATTAGTCATGATGTGACTTATAATCTTTAGTTTTTTTCTCGTGCTAGGGAGGTTGACCTGCGTCACCAAAATACATATACTAGTTGGACATCCCGTGACTTTTCCTCTCTCTTTTTCCTAAATTTTATTTTTTAGATTAATGGTGATTTTTTTTTTTATCTCTTTTGTTTAGTATTTATATTCAATAAATATATGTACATTTCTCTAAATTTATTAAACATTTCTCTAAATTTATTAATCTGTCTTTTTAAAGATGAATTTATTTTATTTTTATTTTTTTTATTTCCTTTATGATTTTAGTTATTCTTTTTATAAGATTTAGTACGTCTTATTTTATAAAAATATTATGTTCTTTTAGATTTTTTAAAGGTGTAAACTTAAATTTTTAATTTTGAATATATTATTGATATTCAAGCAAATAAGCTCATTAAAAAAATGTAAAAGTTAATTTACAGCAAAAAATAGTTATCAAATAGAGTATACTTTTTATCGAGTTATTAATTCTAATATTCTACTAGCATATTGAAAATTATTAAAAGAAATCCAAAACAATTTTTTGTTTGATATTTTTTAATATATGTTTTTATTTTTTATTTTTTATCAATATATTTATAAGAAATTCAAATCAAAAATATGTTTAGGAAATAATTGAAAACATCTCAGTAATAGAAATACTAAAATGACAATCAATTTTTATTTATAAAAAATTGCCACTTCTCTTATAAACATATATTTGCAAACAGAATACAATTGATAGATTTTTTTTTATTCATTATCATTAAGAAAATGTGAAATGTATAAAAATTTCAGTAATCTCTTAACTGGGTATGAATTTCCTTCCTTCTATGCTACATGGGTTTTCTTTCTTTCTTTTTTTTTTTTTTTTTTTTTTTTTTAACCTAATTCCCTTAAATACAGAGTTGCTCAAGTGACAAGAGTATTTATTCTTATGAGTGATAGATATTGGATTCGAGATCTCTCCTCCGTACTAGGTAAAATTTCGTTTTTATGGCGAGTGTTAGGAAATGGCTATTCCCTATTATGTAGCCCATAGCGTAATAGGCCTCCCATGAACAATAAAAAAAAAAAAAAAAAAAAAAAAAAAAAAAAAAAGAGATGTTCCTAAGACTCAATTAGAAAATTGCTAAGACTCAATAAGAAAATTGTCTTTTTGCTTAAGCACAATATTTTACTAAATAATTTATATTATAATTTTATAGGTTTCTATGGTTAATTAGTTTAATTCTTTTATTTTACATATAAAATTTAGTAACAATATCACCATAAAATATAGTAAAAAAATAAGTATCTAAATTAAGCAAAAACCATCAAATTGTGAAAGTTTAATTATTTAATTAAATCATTACTTAGAAATTAAATATTAAAAATATTTAGTGAAGCAAACTTTTAACATTAAATAGTACCAACTGTTATAGAAACATTTTTGAAATTTTATGAAATTTTATATATGTAAATGATTTTCACATTTGAAATTTTCAGTCAAAAATTATAATAAGTCACGATATTTAAAATATAACCATCCATAGTTGTGTATTATTTAACAACTAAATACTTGTTATAAAATAAATAAATAAATAACTAAATACTTCGTGATATAAAATAAAGAGAAAATAATAGAGAAAAGTAAAGAAAAAATAGAAAAATTCCGTGTTTTTCTTTATTAATTGTAATACTTATTTATAAGTGTCATTGATTACAGTGATAGAACTAGAATTAAAGTACTATCTCATAAAAAATTTTATTTATAGTGATAAAGATAGATATTTAATATTATCATAACACTCCCTCTTAGATGTTTATTACAAAAAATATATCTCATTAAAAACCTTAAGAAAAAATTTTGTGCGAAAGAAAATCTTAATAAAGAAAAAAGAGTACATTATTCTTGTAGAATTTGCGCATAAAACTGCAAAATCTTAACAGAAAAATTCAATGGGATAAAACTTAGGCTAAGAAAAAAAAAAGTATAGTGCACAAGAATTTTCCTCTCATGAATACATGATTTCTAACAAATATCTCGTAGCAAGCGCATCCCAATTTTATTTACCAACTTCTTAAATGTTATTATAAGAGGTATCTTTTGTAAATAAATCTACCAAGTTATCCTTTGATTGAATTTGTTAAACATCGTCTCTCCCCAAATTGTATATCCAAATTTTAATTGTAATTAATTTTTTAAAAATAAATAAAATTTTTTAAAAATAAATAATTATACCATAAATTTAATAAATAATTTCAATTGCATAAAATATAGTGAAATTAAAAACTACAATAAACTAATTTCAATTGCTTGCAATATAGCGAGAAGCAAATAGTTCTACTAATTAGGAATGAGTACTTGGTGCCAATATTTTAAAAATCAGATTGAACTGACCAGTTAAATAGAAAATTGACACCAGTCCCGTTCAATTCAATTAAAAAACTAGATTTTCTTGTTTAATCATTGTTTGATTGATTTTAATAGATTTTTAGTCAATTAAATCTCTATTAATAGAAATCAATAAAAAATTTAAAAAAAAATGAAAAGATTTTATTTAACTAATTGGATCACCAATTTAACCGATCGGATCAATTAAACTGTAAACTAATAATTTAACTTATTCGATTATCAATCCAGTTTTTAAAATAATGCTAGGGGCTTTGGTCATCCTCAAGTGAAATTTCTTTGTTATTTTTGGGGTGATTATTGTGAAATTAGTCATGATGTGACTTATAATCTTTAGCTTTTTTCTCGTGCTAGGGCAGTTGACCTGCGTCACCAAAATATATATACTAGTTGGACATCCCATGACTTTTCCTCTCTTTTTTCTAAATTTTATTTTGTAGATTAATGGTGATTTTTTTTTTCTTTTGTTTAGTATTTATATTCAATAAATAGATGTACATTTCTCTAAATTTATTAATCTGTCCTTTTAAAGATGAAATTATTTTTTTTTTCCTTTATGATTTTAGTTATTCTTTTTATAAGATTCATTACGTTTTATTTCATAAAAGTATTATATTCTTTTAAATTTTTTAAAGGTGTAAGTTTAAATTCTTAGTTTTGAATACATTATTAATATTCAAGCAAATGAGCTCATTAAAAAAATGTGAAAGTTAATTTACGGCAAAAAATAGTTATCAAATAGAGTATATTTTTTATCGAGTTGTCAATTCTAATATTCTACTAGTATAATTGAAAATTATTAAAAGAAATTCAAATCAATTTTTTGTTTGATATTTTTTAATATCTGTTTTTATATTTTTATTTTTTATCAATATATTTATAAGAAATTCAAATCAAAAATATGTTTAGGAAATAATTGAAAACATCTCATTAATAGAAATACTAAAATGACAATTAATTTTTATTTATAAAAAATTGCCACTTCTCTTATAAACATATATTTGCAAATAGAATACAATTGATAGATTTTTTTTTTTATTCATTATCATTAAGAAAATGTGAAATGTATAAAAAATTCAGTAATCTCTTAACCGGGTATGAATTTTCTTCCTTCTATGCTACATGGGTTTTCTTTCTTTTTCTTTTTTTTTTTAAACCTAATTCCCTTAAATACAAAATTACTCAAGTGGTAAGAGTATTTGCTTATGGAAATAAGAGATTTTGGGTTCGAGATCTCCTTCGCACTAGGTGAGATTTCGCTTTTATGGCGAGTATTAGGAGATAACTACCCCCTATTGTGTAGCCCATAACCCAATAGGCCTCCTATAAAAATAAAAATAAAAATAAAATAAAATAAAATAAAATAAAAGAGATGTTTCTAAGACTCAATTAGAAAATTGCTAAGACTCAATAAGAAAATTGTTTTTTTGCTTAAGCACAATATTTTACTAAATAATTTATATTATAATTTTATAGGTTTCTATGGTTAATTAGTTTAATTCTTTTATTTTACATATAAAATTTAGTAACAATATCACCATAAAATATAGAAAAAAAATTAATTATTTAAATTAAGCAAAAACCATCAAATTGTGAAAGTTTAATTATTTAATTAAATCATTACTTAGAAATTAAATATTAAAAATATTTAGTGAAGTAAACTTTTAACATTAAATAGTACCAATTGTTATAGAAACATTTTTGAAATTTTATGAAATTTTATATATGTAAATGATTTTCACATTTGAAATTTTCATTCAAAAATTATAATAAGTCACGTTATTTAAAATATAACCATCCATAGTTGTGTATTATTTAACAACTAAATACTTGTTATAAAAAAATAAATAACTAAATACTTCGTGATATAAAATAAAGAGAAAAGAATAGAGAAAAGTAAAGAAAAAATAGAAAAGTTATGTGTTTTTCTTCATTAATTATAACACATATTTATAAGTGTCATTGGTTACAGTAATAGAAATAGAATTATAGTAATATCTCATAAGAAATTCTATTTATAGTGATAAGGATAGACATTCAATATTATTATAACACTCTCTCTTAGATGTTTATTACAAATAATATATCTCGTTAAAATCTTTAAGGAAAAATTTTGTGGGAAAGAAAATCTTAATTAAGAAAAAAATGTATATTATTATTGTAGAATTTATGCATAAAACTGCAAAACCTTGCCAAAAAAATCCAATGGAACAAAACCTAAGTTAAGGGAAAAAAAAAAGTACAGTGCACAAGAATCTTCCTCTCATGAATACATGATTTCTAATAAATATCTCATAGCCGGCGCATGCCAATTTTGTTTACTACCTTCTCAAATATTATTGTAAGGAGTGTCTTTTGTAAATAAATCTGCCAAATTATCATTTGATTGAATTTGTTGAACATCATATCTCCCCAACTTGTATATCCAAATACGTTAAATAATATCAACATATAATAGTTTATTTCTAACATTCCCGCTTTGGATATTACTTGTACCATGAATTTACCTCATTAAAAACTTTGCTAGAAAATCCAGTGGAAAAAAACATAGCTAAGGAAAAGACAAGTGTTATTTTGTCATTGCACATATTGCCTCATTAAAACTTTTGTCCAGAAAAATCATGTGGGATAAAAACTTGACTAAAGAAAAAGAGTACAATCATATACTAATTCGCTTCCCCTGATAAGGATAGATTTTAACACGGCGTATATTAATCAATAAAATAATGCTGTTTAAATATTACACTAGGTAAAAACTTAGCATATAAATTTGTTAAGTTGTCACTCGAGCGAATTTGGTGGATATTTCTTATGGAGCTCATGTATATACAAGAATTTGAGTTACTTCGATCACCCTTAATATATCCACCTTTAATTTGTATAATGCTGATTGCAATATTTTCAAAACAAAATGAGAGTATCTTTAATGAGATACTTTAGGACCATAAAGATCTTTATAAAATTACAATACTATCATAAGTGAACACATAATTAGTCTAAGATATATCATTATGGAGATCAAACAAATAACCAACATCTGTATATAAACAAATTTCAAATCTGAATTAATCAAAATATAATCATAATATTAATAGTACATTGAAAATAATATTTTATACCACTCTAATGTCTCTTAGTAAGTACAGAGCTATACCTAATTAGGAATTTTTCTTACAAATATAATATCAGGCCTGATACAATTTACAAGATACATGAGTGCAGCTATAGCATTTAAACATGGTACTTCAAGACTAAATTAATAGCTCTTTGTTATCTCCTTTAGGTCTAAAAATGATCTTTCTTCAATTCTAGTGAATGGACCACCTATTGGTGGACTTAAGAGAAAAGATTTATTCATATAAAATTGCTTAAGTATCTTTTGCACATAAGTAAGCTAGTGTATTAAGACTCCTCGATGATCGAACTATAGGTGGAAACAAAATTTTGTTTCCCTTAAATTCATCTTGAGCTCACTTTTTAAATAAGTACATGCTTCTTTGAATTCGTTAGGAGTCATAATGATATTTAAATCATCAATATATACCCTAACAATAACATTTACCATTCTATACTGTAATAATAATATTTACTATTTTATGGTCTTTTATGAATACAAATGGATATAGTGTATTGTTCACATATCTTTCTTTCAATAAAAATTTACTCAAATAATTATACTACAGGTCCATATTGCTTTAATCCATATATGAATTTATGCATGAAATACACGTCATGTGTTTAATATACATTAATTTCTGATATCTTTAGTCATTTTAGGACTTATATAAATATCATTTTCATAAGACATATATCAAGCCTTTTTTTAACTGCCATACTAATCAAGTATTGGAACATGATCATATTTATAACAGGAGATGGGCAACTAGCCTCACTTTAGATCTTACTATCTCATTATTTTCATTACACTTTCAGATAAATATCCATTCATATTTTTAGAAAGTTAGCATAACATGTCTGAATTCATTGCATTTAAAAAGCGAATCTAGATCGGCCTGAATTTTCCTATTTCCATGATGGCTAATCATATCGATGCTGACATTTAGTTATAATCATAGATTTTGGATCTAATTATCTCTTGAAATAGCAAGAGCTACTATTGAGACAAATTTATTATTGACAATAAATGAATTTCTATCAAATCTTTTTCCTGTATCACAAAATTAATCAATATCTCATAATTTTCATTCATATGATTATTAACTCTAAGAGTCATATCTAGAAAATCTAATTATTCTGCTGTCTCAGTCTGTGTCTCATCACTGGCTATAACTCTTTAATTGATATCTTCCTCTTTAAGAGGCTTCTCTTTAGGAGATTTTCTTAATTAGTGACATTGCTTTTCTTTTTCTAAGATTTTTATCTTTAGTTCTAATTTACTGTCTATGTTTCTGGTGTGTAGTGATGTTGATTGATTTTTTATTTGCAATTGAAACCATAACCCTTGCTAGGCTACTAGTAGCTATATAGCAATATGAGACTTTGTCTCTCTTCTAGCATTTATAAATGCATATAGCAGTTAAGTTGCAATTTTTTGCAGCTGTGTTATTTTCTAAACTTCTTATTCACTTTAAATTGCACATGGATCAAAATTGTTCAAAGGGTCTTATTTTCAAGAAATTTCTCGATATTTTTTAGCACTGCAAATGCTTTTCCTCCTCCTAATGTCGGAAAATGTGCCTTATCAAAATAAATTTCAAGTATCTTCTTTAGACTTTTTTTTTCCAACACATTGAGATGATGCTATCGATACATACAACCAAAAACTCAAAGATAAAAATATATATATATTAGGCTTATGTCCACATGCAAGTTGTAAGGGAGAATATCTATTAATGCAGATGTTTGAATCCAAAGTAAATCAGCATGCACAGTGGCATGTCATACCTTCAAGGTTTGATTATTGAACTACAAGTTCAATATTTGAACTATAGGTTCAACATAATTTTTTTTTTTTCATATATGCTGAGGATAAAGCACTAATGAATTTAGTTGTAGATTATAATACAAAATAACATGGATAAATAGGTAAATAACTTATTGATAATCCCACAAGGTACTAAGAATAATATAAATAAATGCAAAATCTTAGCCAATCACTCCTTTAAGGAGTCCATATATTAAGCAAAATTATGTCTTCCATGTGGGTTGTTTATCTCCCAAAGTTCTCATGATTTACAAAATTTACCTTACTTTTGACTTTTGATAATCTACAACATTCACTTCAGGGATTAATGTTATACTAGTGAGCCAAACTTAATAATTAGAAATTTAGTATTTTTTTCAACCATTAGATGACAAGCAATAAGTTCAAAAAATATTTTATAAATTTTCACTCTCTATATTACTGCTGCAGGAGCATGTCAAAAACATAAAAATACTATATGTCATCTATAGCATATTATATTCTATAACTTTATCACCACACAATTTCCACTGTAAAGTAATTCTAAATATGATTGAATTGTATTATGAAACAAACTTAAAATATTGTAAACACATATTTAGCTAGTCATATTAAGCTTGTAATTGGATCACAACTTTCAAGTAATCGTATTTATTTTTAAAACTCTTCTAAAGAATACAAAAATTTTAAATAGTGAGATATTCAACCTTTAAATCTCACTTAAACTAGGCTTAAGTATGATTATATATAACTTTAATCACAAAAATTAAAATTGGGCATCATATAAATTGATTTTAATCACAAATTAAAATTGGGCATCATATAAATTTATCACAAAAATTTATTTTAATGTTATAGTGTTGACAAATCAAACAGATCAGCTCTTTAAAGTCGATCAAGTTATATACAATATGTATCTTTCAACTTTGATAAGGTTTATAATGACTTCTATCTCATAAATTTATTTAATAATATAATGAATTCATGTCAATACAAAATCCATCATTAATAATTATGCAAAATAGGCATGAACAATGAGTAATATCAAACTTAAAAACTCAATTTAAATTTATTGACAAAATTAGAGACATACATATCTAATAAATATATTTTATCTAATGATAAATTATTAACATTCTTCCAGCATAAAGCAACTAGATCACAAAATGAGTAAATTTTGAAATTTTTCAACAAAATTATTACTGAAGAGCAATAAATCTAAGTCACAACAGCGAAATTTTTTTTAGCAATTTAATATTTAAATAGAACTTTTGAATTAACAATATAATATATGATTAAAAAAATTTTCAATTAAAATGCCATTAAGAAAACCAAATGGTGAACTACTTAACAAATTAATTATGACCCAATTTAAGAATTTCGACATCTAGTACCATGATAAATAATTCTTGCCCGTAAAATTGAGAACCACAAATTCGAGTTTCATCAAATTCAACATTATCTATATAAAATAAGTAATATGCTAAATGGTATCATGATTAAATCAATAATTTAAAAACTTATAGACAATATATTTAGTTTTTCAAGAACATAGAATATTAGTTCTTTAATAAATTAGGATACTAGTTTCTTAATGATTTAGGATACTTAATTTTTCTGGAACGTAATGTACTAATTTTCTTTAAGAATTTATATTTATTTAGTTAGTTAGTTCTCCAAAAATTATAGATAATATTAATTTTGAATTTATTTAATTATGTAAGAACTACAAAGAATATTAGTTGTTTAGGAATTATAAAATATTAGTTTTTTAAAAACTGTATTGATTTATTTAATTTTACATGAATTTAGAATACAAGTATGTCAGGAACTATAATTAATTTAATTCTTTAATTAATTTAATTTTTCAAGAAGTATGGATAATAATAGTTCTTCAAGAATTAATTCTACAGAAATTAAGAATATAAATTTTTCAAAGACTATATTTAATTAATTAAAATTAAATAGCATTAAATAATAATTTCTATAAATGAGCATAAAAAAAATTGTATCTAACTCGTTAGAAACGTGTTTATATATTCAGAGAATAAGTAAAAACTTAGCCCATAACATTGAAGCGATTAAAAAAATTATACCATTAATTAAATACGTTAAAAAAATCGTTGCTTAAATAAATACATCACGATTGTAAACATATGTATATATAATGATGGAAGATGAGAATCTAAAAACAAACAAAGGCAACGATATGTATATAATATATTTTAACGATTTGTGTAAGATCAAAATTATGCTATATATATATATATATATATATATATATATATAAAACTGTGAACATATCAATTACTCAAAGAAAAAAAAATACCTATTAACGATCCCTAGGGAAGCTTTAAAAAATAGTAGAATGAATTCGTGCTAATAATGTATTGTAATTGATTTTTGCTTAATAAATAATTTCTCAACTCAGAAGAAATTTATACAATTGACGAATAAAAATTAAATCACAGTTAACACAAATAGCATTGCGGAATTTTAGAATAATAATATAAATATATGAATATCATTTACATGACTAAATATTTAAATACAAAACACTACCGAAAAATGAAAGGTAGCTCAACTCAATTTATAATATTTTCATGAGTTCATTTCACAACCTTAGAAAAAATATATTGAATTGAAATGAATGTTCGATTCAATGAATGATACTAACTAATATATTAACCTGGTGTCCTATAGACTGATTTATAATATTTATGTTATGCATCGTGTCATCAGAACAAACAAATCACACAAGCAAACAAAGATAAAATATAGTCCATAGTGCCACACTAATCTTTAATATGGGGAGTCGATCTCCTATCTTGGCTCTGTTGGTTCAATACATTCTCTCAATCCAATATAAGGGTCGCAGCCGTCCCAATAGCGCTAACTCGACTGATTGCAATGAGGCGATGAGCATGCCTCCAGTTATCAACTTCCAGTCCCAGTTCATCTTATCCAATCATCACAATCCGATTCATATTCATAGGTGGCATTATATCATCTCAATCTCATTCAACAACCACAAACTTTATGCAACAATATTTATTAATGCAATAATCACAATCAAATATTAATATGCATCTATGTGATAATAATGCATAATTATACATATATAAATACATATAATTAATGCAAATACATGAAAAGAAAGGAGAACATATTAGTGAGTATCACTCACCTACTTGACGACGCTTCTAACTAACTTTCCTCTTAAAGTGTGACCTTTGGTGACAGAATGATGCTAGAGACATCAACTTTGAATAACAGACGAGATTATTAGAAAAGAACGACTCGCTTCTAAAGATATAACTAAATGATTCTTAAGATTCTTGTCCAAATTTCGGTAGAACTTCCCTTAAACTAGGACTTAATCCAATTGTAACAGAGGAAACAAATAGTTCTAACAGATATCTCAATTTACGATATTTCATCATAACTCGAAATTCCCTCTCCTAGGGCCCCAACTCAAACAACAACACAACCAAAACTAATTCTCAATATATAAACAAAATTAAATCTAATAAACAAGATTTAAATCCATCTATAACCCAAAAATAATTAAAATTCAAGAGTTTCAAATTTACCCACGTAAAATCCGATTGAACAAACGTTGAAAATCGCACTGAAACGGCAAAATGAATCTGCTAGATCTGCTCCACGCCCTCTATCGGAGCACCACCGACCGGCCACATGCCTCCGCTGCTGATGGCGAATTAGGGTGATCTTCATGCCATCTTGCTCATCTCAATGCTAGGAGCTCAAAAATAGTTGACACTCGCTGCCGTTTCGCCAAAATAAGCACTGAAAGTTTTGGCCTCTAATTCTCCAATCTCCACTTTCAATGACTTTCAGGGGACATGACAAATACCATTTTGAAGCTCTCGCCACCAGAAGTCGAATGAGACTAATTTTATCGAATTTCACTGCCGGAATCCACTGAAATTTGGATTTGAAAATTTGGTCAATGGAAATGTCTTCTCCAACTAGTACGCAGCCATTCGTCGTCAATTCATGGTGTTGTCACTTCATCTACAGTTGCTAGAAGGTGGGCTAGCTATTGGTACATAGATCCTCCAACAGCCACAACACAATCCCTCTCCCTGCCTCTCTGTCTACCTTTCCATTTCATTTCTTTCTTTTTTTTTTTTTTTTTTTTTTTCTGATAGCTTAAGACAGCCATATGATTGGTTGATGTTCAATACTAGTTATAATAAATAATTATTTGATAATTATAAACAAAATCCCAAAAGTTCCAAATAAATTTTCTCAAGTAGAATTTTTTTAAAATTTTATTAAACAATTAAAATAATAATTATTTTCATATTAAAGGAATTTTCAAAATATATAATTAGAATTTAATTATTATCTTCACAACAATTAAGTAAGTAAAATTTTTGCTTTAAATTCATATATTATAATTATCCAAATAAAATTTATAATTAACAATACATTTTAAATTAATTGAACATAATATTCATTTCTAAAAATTCATAAAAATTAATATTCAAATATCAAAATATAAATTCTCAAAAATAACCACTACAATATTTTCATAATTATATTTTTTAAATCATATAAATATATAAAATTAAATAAAAATATAAATTTCAAATTTGCTTTAGTAATATATTTCCCTATAAAATAAGATTTTATAAAATAAATAAAAATTCAAATTATTACAATAACATTTTAAGCTTGTCAAAACTAAATGAAACTTAAAGTATTTGGTTAAAACGCATATCATTATGTTAAAACGCTGCATTTTTTATTGTTTTCCTTTTTTTTTTGCGTTCCTCTTAAAATAGAGCCACATCAAAAAATATTTTAATATTTTAAATTCCACATCAAATTCTTTAAGTACTTTATTTGCATTTTTTACGATGTTACATAAGTATCACTATTGTATGTAACTGCATATACCACAAAATAGTAAAGTGTCATAAAACAAACCACAATTCCCTTTAAAATAAATGTAAAATCACATGATATTATATTATACTTTCTCCTATTATATAACCCTAATAAATAATATAGTATAATATACCTTATATACTTTCACTAAAGGGCATTTTAGGTATAATAATCACTAATAGTACATTAAAAATTAATCTTTCTAGGATTTTAATTGTGAAAATAAAATAAATGGACAAAATGATTATATAGTTAAACGAAATGAAACTTTATAAACTAATTGGTTAGTTTGGCCAAATAAAGGAGTCAACTTTATTAATTAAGTCAAATTTTAAGGATGAAATTTTAATTTACTCTTAAATTTTCTTATTTATGCAATCTAAAAATGAAAAAGGAGTTTCTTACATGTGGATATTATTTATGTGAACAATGAAATAATTATTATATAATCATTTTTTTAAGTCAACCAGTGTATTATATTAAGAATAAAAAGCATAAAAAAAATTGTTGTTATACAAAATATATATATATATATATATATATATATATATATATATATATATATATATATATATATATATATATATATATATATATATATATATATATATATGTATATATATATATATATATATATATATATATATATGTGTGTGTGTGTGTGTGTGTGTTTGTGTTTATCTATTATGAAGTCAAGCTATATAAAAATGTTTTTAAGTCATTTAGCAAAAATCATTTATATTTTAAGTAAACCTATTTTCCATACATAAAAAGTTTTAATTCGTTACGCTTTAAGTGGCTTTAAGTCGTTTTTAATAAAAGAAATCATTTTTCTAAGTCAACCTCTGTATGCAGTTAGCACATTGGAAAAAATACTAAAAACATATCATTTGATTTAATTCTACATTTTAGATTCTGTGAAATTTTTTTTAACAAAAGTACATCTTTGATGTCTACTGCTAACAATTTAGAGCGTACAGTCCTAATGTAGTGTCTTCTAACATACATTATATTGTAAGAGCAACACTTATCTCATGTAAGCATAACATAAGCACTAATTAATGCTGTTAATGCTTTGAACCTCTTATTGCTAACAAAAAAATCCAAAACCTAATTTTTATTGATGACAACGGGTCGGATTTGAGACAAATTTATAAAAGAATTTACAAAATAAAAAAATACCTGCCTAGGTTAAAAAAATAAAATACTCGCCTCACGTCAAATCGAATTAGTGGTGATGTTCGCCTATTACCCTCCATAAATTCGCCCATGGGTGAGATGGGACGGGTTGGGTCGAGTAATATCCATTTTATATTTTTTTTCTTTTTTATTTTTCTCTTCAAAAATTTTGGTATATTATTCTCTCACATATATATATATATATATATATATATATATATATATATATATATATATATATATATTAAAAAATATAAATTAAATACATATAGTATTTAAAAAATAAAAACATATATATAATATATAATTGGATCAGATTCTGATTAGGTTATACTATTACCTGAATCCGATTTAAATATAAATTAGAAAATTTGTCCCATCGCATTTATTAAACGGGATTTGTGATTCAAGTTTTTGGCTGAGAAAATAAAATTACCATTCCTTTCCATTTTATTAAAAAAATTTCACAAATCTCAAAATTAAAATAGTCAAATCACATAATTTTTTTTTTATATTTTTCTTAGTATGTATTAATGTCTATACTAGTCAAACCATATATACAAAGCAATTGATTTGACATAAAAGGATAAATTCACTTAGTCAAACTTTTGATAGAAATATAACAAAATAATTGATTTGATATAAAAGGCAAAAGCACGTTTTACTTAATAATTATATCATATCATAACTTGATTTATATGTTTTAAAATAAATTTAATCGCATAAATATAAATATTTGATCTATTATATGCATCAAAATTTTTAATATCAATTATATATAAGGATAATAATAATTTTAAAATTGAAGAACAAATACTTTTATAAAAGACCAACAAAGAACTATTATAAGAGCGAACAAAAACAAATGCAAACCAACAATAATACTAAATTATAACAAATTCGCAAAGAGAATATTTGTATTTATTAAAGTAATAAAAACTAAGAAATAATGGGGTATTGTCAATTTTTTTTTTTTCAACTGACGGCCCAAATCACAAAAAGAAGAATGGAAAATTTTAGGAGAGAAAATGAGAAAATCCGACCACTAGGGTTTTAAAATTTACGATTTCATACCTATTGTTTTCGGTGGGAAAAGACCTAAACAGTTGGATTTATGCTGAAAATTCGGAAAAAAGACATGGACTTTATTTAGGAAAACAAATAATATTTATGGAGAAAATGACACCAAGTTATTCCATTCACAACTTATAATTCTCATTAGCTAAGAAAAGTAATATTGATCGAGTTTTTGTTTTGTAATATATGATGAGGGTGAATTGGTTTAATTTCTGATAACAAAATCAATCAACTAATAGTTTAATAATAAAAAGTCTATCTCATATAACAAAATTTAAAAAAAAAAAAAAACTTTTATTTTATTAATATTAAAGTCTTCAGAGTTAAGAAGTATTAAATTTAAATTCCAAAATGAAATCAAATTTAATAAAATAAAATATATTACAAATGCTTAAAAATTTAAACTCTAATAGTATCTGTCTCTTGAAAATTTTTCAATGCATAAAAAAAAATAAAATTTTTAGAATATAAATATGAAAATTTACTACATATAATATAGGCTTGACTTTTAAAAAAAAATTGACTAAAAAGATAAATTTCTATGCTTCCATTAATGAGAGATTGCCAACTTAATTTATTGGTCTAATAAAAAAAAAAACGAAAATCAAAATTTTTTACTTGAAATTTTAATTGTACTTAAATTTTTAAAAATGATTAATTGAAACTAAATTTAAATTTTTAATTGCATCAAATATAGTAAAATAAAAAACTAATTAAATTTTCATTATTGTATCAAATATTAATAAATATTTGAAATAAAAATTATAATTTTTTTAATTTTGTTAGAAGTTCATCCATATGGACCCTTATGTAAATGTGATTTAAAGCTAATTTAATTAATATTGCCCTTTTAATTTTTTATTTTAATAAAAAAAACCTAAACGGTGTTTGATAACTCAATTTAATATTTAAAATTAAAAATTTTAACACTTAATTATTTTAAATTTATTTATAATACTTTTTTTTTTTAATTTCAATCAAACTAAAAAACAGTTAAAATGATAAGTCAAAAAATTTTAACTTAAAATTTGCATTAAATATAATAAGTGATTAAATTTTTAAATATTTTTATAATTTAAAAATTATATCATTTATATTATTTAATATTTAATTTTAATGTTACTAAGCACCATCTTAATATCAAAACCTACCCAATTTCACAATATAAGTAAACAATGAGGTAAATTATTCGTATTGATTATTTAAGTCCACATCAAGATTATTTAACAAACAAGTTTTTTTAGTCCAAAGTTTAAACATATTAATATTATCTTATCTTGTTTACAAGTATGCAAGCCTCTTCACCACATATAAAATTCTAACTAGACTTGTATTTCAAGTATGCAAGTCTATTCTCCACACATAAAATTCTAACAAGACTTGTAAATAGCCTATCATTTGGAAGCATTAGTCTGAAAATTCTAACTATTAAATGACCTCATTATTTCTGATCTATATTTGGAAGCATTAGCATGAAAATTCTAACTATCAAATGACCCCATTGTTTCTGATATATCGTTGTGGTCCAAGCGATGTGACAATTATCATCTCTGAATTAAATGCAATTTGAATTTTTTTTTTTTTTGCCAATGAAATGCAATTTGAATTGCATATTAGTTTTTTTATGAGATAAATTATTCACATTAATACATCTTAGTTTATTTAATTAAAAGAGATAAGTAATAAATCATTTGTAAGAGAAAATCTACAAATAATGGAAGGAAAAGTAATATATATATATATATATATATATATATATATATATATATATATATTGAAACATCCTGAATTTTCAATTATTTTATAAAATTTTATTTTTATACGGAAATATATTATTTTATTAATTTTCTTAGTAAAGTAAGAATTAAAACTATATTTTATTAAATTATAAATGTTCATATTCTTGAATATGTATTATTAATGGTAAATCTAGTATAATATTATATATGTATATTATTATGATAATGTTAATGTGAATTTTTGGAGAATTGTATTTTGAATTATATTTTGATATTTGAGTATTAATAAGATATTAATTAATATTATAAGTGTGATTATAGTATTTTATCGAAAGTTTGGATTTCTGATATAATTACTATAATTATCGTTAATAATGTTATTGATATATATATATATTCGTGAATATATGTTGTAAATTATTATTAATATGTAAATTATGAATTATTATTATTATTATCATCACTATTATTATTGTTATTATCATTATTATTATTAGTATTATTATTTTATATATATATATATATATATGTGTAGGATTATGTTTATATAAATATATGTATATAGTATTATGTATATATTGTATGGTTTAGTATATATATATATATATAACAAATCTGTGTTTAAGTTATTTAAAAAGAAGAAGAAAGGAAGGAGCTGATTGGGCAGTTAGAGACAAAACGGGGAGTTTTGGAACGGGACAGTAGGAACGGGAAACAGGAGAGAGGAGAGAGCAAGGGAGAGGCCGAGAGAGAGAGAGAGAGAGTTGGCGGTGTTTCGGCGGGCGGTGGCAAGCACCGCCACCACCGCTGGGTAGAGGAAGGACCAGCGACCTCGAGGGAGGTGGCAGCTCGACGATCGGCGGCGGCACAGCGGCGTACGCGATGAGAGAAGGACCGCCGGCCACCGCAACTTCAACTCAATTTTTCGGCCGATTCCGGCGGCGGATTTCAGCAATCTTGGTGCCGTTTTACTCCTGAGAATGAGAGCTTCATTTTGGTACCTGCCTTGCCCCCTGAGGACCACCGGAGGAGGAGATCAGAAAATGCAAAACCATGACTTTGGAGGCATTTTCCGGTGGCTTGAGGGCGAGTGCCAGCGAGTGGTGACCCTTTTTGTGCTCCTAGAGTCGAGGTGAACCTGCTGGTGTGGAGTTTCTCCTTATCCGCCACCACCGGCGACGGCACATGGTGCCGGCGCGTGGGGAGGTCCAGTGGTTCTGTTTCGACGTTCTGGCATGATCTTCGACGTCCATATGTTCGAAATTTGTGAAGGTGAACCCTTATATTTCAGTTGTTATATAAGTTATTTTATGTTTAGTAGTTCTTAGAGTATTTGTTAGGTTGTCGAGTTTGTTCTGGGGTTAAGTGTGATTCTTATCATGATGTTCTCTGTTGCGAGGTGTCGGTGTCTGGCGTCTTCCTGGTTCCAAGGCTACTCTTCTGAGGGAAGCCGGTCGGAAGCGTCGACAGTTAGGTGAGTGATACTCACTGATATATTATCCTGTTTCCACTTCATATGCATTGCTGTGTGTATATATATATGTATATTATGCACTACTACTGCATATATAAGCATGTAATATTTGACTGTGAATGATGAATTGATATTGTGTATTCTGTGCCATACTATGGTTGTGATTGATGGATGGAGGTCAGGAGGATACAGTACCACCTAGGATTATGGATTTGTTATGGTTATGATTGGATTATGATGAGATTCAGAAGATGAGTTATGACTGATGGATGCCGGCCGGGCTTGCTCATCACCAGGGCTGCTGTCAGTCGGGTTAGGGCTGCGTGATACAGACCAGTGACGGCCGGGCTCCTTGGATATAAGAGATAGATTATTGGATTCAGAGAGCCAGAGTAGGGGGATCAGCTCCCCATATTGAGTATTGAGTATCAGTGTGGTACTGTGGACCATATCCCATCCTTATTTGATTGGATGATTTGTCTGATTCTGTGGCATAGTGCATAGCATGTGCATTAAAATTCTCTCTGTAAGATACCAGTTTAATATATTAGCTGGTATCATTCACTGAGTCGAACGCTCATTCCTGTTCATCTTGTTGCTTTCAGGTCAGGGAATGAGCTGGTGAAGGAATTGTAATTGAGTAGACTGCCAATTTTCCCTTCGGCAGTGATTTGTTTAAGAATACATATAATAGATATACATTTGTAATTATGACTCTAGAACTCCGCAATGTTACACTTTGTAATTGTGCTTTGTGTATTATTTTAGTTATGTATTTTAAGAGCTGTAATTTTTGGGTTAAGCAGAATCTTTCTGTAATTTGTTACTTTCTGGAATATATGGAATAAATGATGTTGGGCCATTTTGATAATTGTGTTATGTTGTGATTCATGTGGTTCTGCTTACCTTATTTGGGCCCATAGCCCTTTCCAGTTGGGCTTTCAGTTGTGTGTGTTTTGGGTCAGACTTACTATGGGCACTGGTAGCCACGTGCATCTCCTGTGTCCTAGTGCCGGTCACGTGCCCTCGGGTTCGGGGCGTGACAATATATATATATATATATATATATATGACCTTTTACACTTTGAGATTTATGCAATTTTTTTTGACAAAATGAAATATATTATTTACCCCGTTAATAATTTGAGATTCAAAGTGCTACTGTAGTATCTACTGACACAATACTGCTTAAATGCTATATCAATACTGATTAATAATATTAGCTTTCTTAGCTTCAAATTGCTAATAATGCAAACCACATACTCCATTTTGTCAAAAAAAATTCTCAGATTCTAAAATGTAAAAAAATCAAATCACATATTATTTTTTTTATGCTTTCTCCTATAATCTAATATAAATTCCTCTTATATTATGGATCCAAAAATCCAAACCTTATACCCTGCACTCTGTTCAATTGAAGAAGCCACGAAACTCTTCTTTATTCTCAAAAAGTTGTCTCTTCTCTTTAATCTCTGCCCTTTAGTCTAGGATTTCTCTTGGAAAAACCCTCTGGTGGCTTAGGCCACTAGAGAAGATCCCCTTTTTTTTTTTTCCTCTTGTTTTATACCTAGGTCATAGTAGATCTCCAAAAATATCTGCCTTGTTCATGTTTTGCTTTTTGTCTGCTAGTTTAAACTGATTTTGTATTTTGCAAGTTGTTGTTTGGTCACTTGGTGGAGACTTTTCCGTGATAGAATTTGGCTTTGTTCGGCCCTTTCTCAAACTTCATTTCTTAGAGTATCACTTTAGGAATGGAGGTTGGAGAGAGGGAGAAGATCTTGCTATTGCTGACGTTGGCTCTGTATGCTTCAAAATTGAATATTTTTTATTGCGTATAATTGTCATTCTCAAAGGTCTCCTCTCTTATCGAGTGAGTTAGTGTTGGCTAAGATTTGAGAACCTCTATTGGCTATGTTCCACCCAAGGTTCTTTGGATATGTGGTGAGTGAGACTCTATTTACAATAACTCAATCTTCTGTGTGAGGATATTGCTAGGAACCATCTACGATTAATAGAACGTCTCCTTCATTAGTGGCCATAGTCGTTGCATGTGGTGAAAGAGGAGATTCTAGATGTTTATGTTCTTTCTAGATATTTTTGTGAGAGAGGGTTTCTGTAAGAGGTCAAATTATAATTTTTTTATATTTTTAAGCTTCAAGGCCAGTGTTCAAAACCTATTGTGAAGTTATTTCTATTTGGATTTTTGCGTGAATCCTTTTATGAGTTTGATGTAATGTTGTAATTTATGGGGCTTTATGCCTTTTTATTGAATGATAGTAAGTTTCTTCTTGGGCAACCTTAATGGATATGCGCAAATCCATTTTTCTTTCTTTTTTTTTTTATTCATTTAGAGGATAATAAACGAAATAATATTACAGTGGGCTATATAACATGAGGTAATCATTTCTTTTAATATCTCTTACCAATTTCTTTTTAATATCTCTAAACAAATTGACAATAACTCTTTTTTAATTTGAGATATTCGAACATGAATACCCCTATTTCTCCTTTTTTTTTTGGTTAGTATAGACATAAAGTTTTTTGATTTACTGGACAAAGGTAGATGAGAATCGATCCAAATCTTACAACACATGCATAGAATAAAATACAAAAAAATAAAATTATTATTCAATTATTTAACCTAAAGTCCATGAATTATACGGACATTAAACAAAAATAATATCTTAACATAGTAAACAGAATATGCCATGCCAAAGCCCATCGATATACATTTCTTGATTATTAATCAATTAGAGTTAATTAAAGGCAATGAGAAGGAAAGTTCTGTGTAATAATAATTCTAATTAATTATCATAAATAATTAGACGTAGGAGGAGATCCAGTGCGGTAGGCACACAGTTCCTAGTGCAAAGGTCACCTCTACTTGTTTGCCAGTTGTGAAAAGCCGGCAAATTAATGGGATCGTCTTTTGACGTTGCGTGATATGATTGGTTTTCATGCGTAAAGGATTGGTGGTGGCTACTGTATATTCTGACGTAATATAAAATGGAAAAGAAAGAAAAAAGAAAAATCCAAAGAGAGAGAGAGAGAGGGAGAGAACGATATAAGCAATTGAATCGCTCTCTGTCTTATTCTTCTTTATATATTCATCGTCATTAGAATTTAGATCTGATTTCATAATTTCTAATAAAACCCTAAAAATTTATTAATCATTTTTCTTATATACATATATGCACATACAGGGGCAGATTAACAGATAATCACTTGTAGTAGGTGAAGACTAAGAGTGAGAGACTCTCCCGAATACTGGTAGGCGAAACCCTAATGTTTTGTTAATTTTTGTTTGGTTTCCGAGAAAATAATTTGGAAAATGAGAAAAAAATTAAATAGTTTGGTATTAGTTTATTTATTTATTTTAATTTTGAACTCTTTTTATGTGAATTTGCCTAGCTAGATCGTGATTTATGTGTTTTGTATGATTCTTTTTCAGGATTTCTTGGATTATTTTTAGAATCGGTTTCATCGAAATAGTTTTCGATGGGGAAAGGAGGGGAGGACTATGGTAAAGGAGAAACAATTGATGTGGAATCTCATGATAGAGAAATTTTCCCTGCTTGGTCCAAAAATGTTAAGGAATGTGAAGAGCACTATCAAGTGCATCATGATTTTGGATTATCAGTCTCCGAAGTGGAGAAGAGAAGGCAGATCTATGGATTTAATGAATTGGAGAAACACGAAGGTGTATCGATTTTTCAGCTAATAATGGAGCAATTTAATGATACATTAGTTAGGATTCTATTAGCTGCTGCTATAATATCTTTTGTTTTGGCTTGGTATGATGGTGACGAAGGAGGTGAAATGGAGATTACTGCATTTGTGGAACCGCTGGTTATTTTCCTCATCTTGATTGTGAATGCTATTGTGGGGATTTGGCAAGAGAGTAATGCTGAGAAAGCATTGGAAGCTTTGAAGGAAATCCAGTCAGAGCAAGCTACGGTTATAAGAGATGGCAAGAAGTTGTCAAATTTGCCGGCCAAAGAACTTGTTCCCGGAGATGTTGTGGAGTTGAGGGTGGGTGATAAGGTGCCCGCGGATATGCGAGTTTTGAGTTTGATTAGTTCCACTCTTAGGGTTGAGCAAGGTTCTTTGACGGGTGAGAGTGAAGCAGTGAGCAAGACTGTTAAGGCTGTTACTGAAAACACAGATATACAAGGGAAGAAATGCATGGTTTTTGCAGGAACAACAGTGGTCAATGGAAATTGTATATGCTTGGTTACACAAACAGGAATGAAAACGGAGATCGGAAAGGTGCATTCACAGATTCATGAAGCCTCACAGAGTGAGGATGATACCCCATTGAAAAAGAAATTGAATGAGTTCGGAGAGCTTCTAACAATTATAATTGGAATTATTTGTGCATTGGTTTGGCTTATTAATGTGAAATACTTTCTAACTTGGGAATATGTTGATGGTTGGCCAAAGAATTTTGAGTTCTCATTTGAGAAGTGCACATATTACTTTGAGATTGCTGTGGCATTGGCTGTGGCTGCTATACCAGAAGGGTTGCCTGCTGTCATCACTACATGCTTGGCACTTGGAACTCGAAAAATGGCTCAAAAGAATGCACTTGTTAGAAAGTTGCCTAGTGTTGAGACTCTCGGGTGTACAACAGTTATCTGTTCTGATAAAACAGGTACTTTGACCACCAATCAGATGGCTGTGTCAAAGCTAGTTGCTATGGGTTCTAGGATTGGCACTCTCCGGTCTTTCAATGTGGAAGGGACTACCTACAACCCTTTCGATGGAAAAATAGAAGACTGGCCAGTGGGACAAATGGACTCTAATCTTCAGATGATTGCAAAGGTTGCTGCAGTCTGCAATGATGCAGGCGTGGAGCAATCTGGGCACCATTATGTTGCCAGTGGAATGCCTACTGAAGCTGCATTAAAGGTAACATGATGTTCAATTTTTCCCCCTGAATTACAGTGCCAGAAGTTAACTAGACCACTGCAAACACCTGAGCACAAATTCATGTTGCCACTCATTTTGTGGTGTTTAGTAGTATTTTTGCATTTGAATTTAGTTCTTGTTGTTGTTTGGTTTGCCAAGAAATTTATACTTTTTGTTCATCTTCTTCTCCGTGTCTCTATATGCACATAATTGTCTTGATTATTTTCTAGCAGCTGATATCGTTTGTTCATGAAATATGTTACAAGGACTCAGTTGCTAAAGAAGTGAATGTGATATAAAGTCCTCATTGATTGCGTTTCTTTTTGGTGCTAGGTTCTTGTTGAAAAAATGGGATTTCCTGGAGGACTTAATGTATCATCTTCAAGCCAGGGAGATGTTTTGCGTATGTTACTGGATTTTTATATCTTGTTTCACTTTTTTAAATAATTCTTTTTAGTAGTCCCAAAATGTTTTCCCCATGTTGTTGTGCCACTTTAGGTTGCTGTCAACTATGGAATAAAATGGAAAAGCGTATTGCGACTCTTGAGTTTGACCGTGATCGGAAATCCATGGGAGTTATTGTTAATTCCAGCTCAGGCAAAAAAGCACTGCTTGTGAAGGTCATTCCCTTTTCTCTCTGCCTTGCAGTTCAGATATCTTTGGTTCATTTTTCTTTTTTTAGTTTTCTCCTTTAATTGGCTGAGACGATCATAGTTTTTGATAATTTTTGATCACCTAATAAAAAAATTCACCAGCCTTGTTATGGCAATATGTTCAACTTTGTGGGTTATGGGTTCACATATTTTTAAGGTTCTTTAAACTAGATTTCTGGAATGGGTTTCCTTTTGTAACATAGGTTGACTATGACATAAACCAAATCCTCCCCCCTTCCTCTCTCTCACTTTCTCTCTATTTATGTGTGTGTGTGTATATATCTGCAAAATACAGTCTTCTCTGACAAAACTGCCATTAGTTGTGACCTTTTACTTTTTAAATTGTAATGTTCCTCTTCCTAATCATCTTCAAGAAAGATGTTTTAAGTTTTGCGCTTGAGTGCTACTTAGAAAAGGATCTAAAGCCGCCAGAGTTTTGGGACTTATTATGTTGTTATTTTGGTTTGTAATTATGTGGGACTTATTAGTTTACTGATATGTTGCAGGGTGCAGTAGAAAACTTACTGGAGAGAAGCTCGTATGTTCAGTTGCTTGATGGCTCAGTTGTAGAATTGGATCAATATTCAAGGGGGCTTATTTTGCAAAGCCTTCATGACATGACAACAAGTGCATTACGATGTCTAGGGTTTGCTTACAAACCTGATCTTCCAAGCTTTGAAACATATAATGGTGATGAGGACCACCCAGCTCATCAGCTTTTACTTAATCCATCAAATTATGCTTCAATTGAGAGTGAACTCATTTTTGTTGGCTTTGTTGGACTAAGGGTAAGTTGGTCCTGTAATCTTTCTTTTTTTCTTTATGTTTGTTAGTTTGTTTTGCTTTTATTGGAAAGTTTATTCTTTTTTATTCCCATGACATTTATTCTTTTAACAAATCTTGAAAGGACCCTCCTCGGAAAGAAGTTCGACAAGCAATTGAGGACTGCAAGGCAGCTGGAATCCGTGTTATGGTCATTACGGGAGACAACAAGAATACAGCAGAAGCTATTTGTCGTGAAATAGGTGTATTTGGACCTCATGATAATATCAGTTCAAGAAGCTTGACTGGGAAGGAATTCATGGACCATCCTGATCAAAAGAATCATTTAAGGCAAGATGGAGGGCTGTTGTTCTCTAGGGCTGAACCAAGGCATAAACAAGAAATAGTGAGACTGCTTAAAGAGGATGGTGAAGTTGTTGCTATGACTGGAGATGGAGTGAATGATGCCCCTGCCTTAAAGTTGGCTGATATTGGAATAGCAATGGGCATTGCAGGGACAGAGGTATGTTTAATTTGGTGTATAAATTATGATCCATTTCATTCAGTTAAAGATACATGCAAATGCATATTGGCCTACATTTGTTAAGAGTATTTGCATGGCTTCTTCTCAAGCTACTACTTGGTGTTGCAAGTGTGGAGCAAATAACATTGTGAAAGTGTGATATGCATCTTTTTAAAACCAATGGTGATTTAAATGTAGAAGTTTAACTATACAAATGTATGCATATATTGCATGGCTAAGCCATTTTAGCTTACTTTCTTGCAGCACATCATGTAATATGGCATTCTTTTCCCTTTCTACATGTTAAACCATATCAAACTAATAATTATTCCAGGTTGCAAAAGAAGCATCTGACATGGTGTTAGCAGATGATAATTTTAGCACTATAGTTGCTGCTGTTGGTGAAGGCAGGTCCATCTACAACAACATGAAGGCTTTTATCAGGTATGATATTTTTCACGCTGACTAATTTACATCAATGTATTTATTGATCTGCAACTATTGGTGGGTTGTGCCATCCAAATATATATTGATGGCTGAAAAAATGGAGGAACTAAATAAGATTGGCCATGCAAATAGCTGAAACTTTGATTTGCTGAGCTGATACATTACATGTGATGGAGATTATTTCTCACAGCTGAATTAAGAATTACCACAATGCATGAATGAGGCTCCAATTTGGTTCAAAAACCAGAAGGATTATTAAATAACAATATTATTCAAGCCCCTGGATATCAGTGTCTTTTATTAATTGAGTTTGCATAAACTGCAAAACATGGTTAATGTTGCCTGGTTGTTACAGTATTTTTCTGGAGATGCATTGAATTCATGGTAAATTGATAACCGATTAATCATTTGCCTTATGAGTTGTATATCTGTGTAATAGTAGGACTGTCAACCTTATACTTTTGTTGCCTTTGTTTGTTAGTTGCACAACTGATATGCACAACTTACTGTGTCTAACCCCAAACAGGACACTTGTAATTCTTCAACCTGGTGGTATAATTAATGACTAAGCTTCTTCTCCATGGTTGGCCTTGAGGGCAATCTTATTAATGAAAATCATGTAGTGGAGAAATTTCTCCATTGATATGTTTAAAATGTTGAACTTTACTGCAGTATGCCTTGCTTGGGTGAAATTATAGGCTATTAGCCATAGCGATGCTCAAGTTCCCCAATTGACTTAGATGATTACATGTAAATTTGCCTCTGATGGGTCTTGTAAATTTGCCTCTGATAGGTCTCGTGTTGGGTTGCTGTCTGACATAATAGTGAATTGCTGAGTTTCTATCTTAATGTTTTATATGCTTGTGGTTGCATACTGAATTAGCGACTTGTATTTGTCCCAATATCTCAACTTCTTGATGTAAAATTTTTATTTCCAAGAAGATAGTATTTAATCAGAAAGAAGGATTTTCTGTTCCTGTTAGGAAGAAGTTTATTTTTTTAGTTTCAAGTACAATTTCCAGTTTTGAGCTTTCAGTTTCCTTTTCTCACATTTCTCTTATAATGATGATTTTAGGTACATGATCTCCTCAAATATTGGTGAGGTTGCCTCTATATTTTTGACAGCAGCTTTGGGTATTCCAGAAGGAATGATTCCTGTTCAGCTTCTCTGGGTTAATCTTGTAACTGATGGACCACCAGCAACAGCTTTAGGATTCAATCCTCCAGACAAGGATGTAATGAAGAAGCCTCCCAGAAAGAGTGAAGATCCATTGATAACTCCTTGGATTCTATTCCGCTACCTGGTATAGGAATCTGCTTCTTTTTTTTTTTTTTTCCCCCAGATAAAACCAAAATTCTCTTCTTGCTATGGAAGTTGCCTTTACGGTCGGTTAATTTTTTTCTAACCTTGATCTTCACGCATTGCAGGTAATTGGATTTTATGTTGGGTTAGCAACTGTCGGTATATTTATTATATGGTACACACATAACTCCTTTATATTTATTGACCTAAGTGGAGATGGTCACACTTTAGTCACCTACACCCAACTAGCCAACTGGGATCAATGTGGCACTTGGGAAAATTTTTCAGTGTCACCCTTCAGGGCTGGAGCTCAAGTGTTCAAGTTTGATGATAATCCATGTGAATATTTCCGTTCCGGAAAAATCAAAGCTTCAACTCTCTCACTCTCTGTGTTGGTTGCCATTGAGATGTTCAATTCCCTGAATGCTCTATCTGAGGATGGTAGCCTCCTGTCAATGCCACCATGGGTGAATCCATATCTCCTTCTTGCAATGCTTATCTCATTCGGATTGCACTTTTTGATCCTATACGTACCATTCCTTGCGCAAATATTCGGGATTGTTCCTCTTAGCCTGAATGAATGGCTTCTGGTGCTGGCTGTTGCTTTCCCTGTTATTCTAATCGACGAGGTTCTCAAGTTGGTGGGAAGGTGTACAAGTGGGATTCGGAATTCTGGATCAAGCAGACATTCAAAGCACAAGACAGAGTGAGTTCTTAACCAAACACACTGAGAAGATAAAAGAATACTTAATGGGTGTTTGTTTGGACTTTTAAATCTTTATGTCCATCTTGATGTCTCTGAACTTGGAATTTTAAAAATGAGGGGCTGGCTTGGACATTGAAGATTTTATTAGATTGATTTAGAAAAAACTGTGTATTTACTTTTAAAAATGGAAATTTTCTGTTTTCAACTAGTTGATGTCATTTTCCCCCGCTTTCAATTCTCAATGTTGGCAATTATGTCATGGGACTTGACTTGAGCATCAAAAGCGCTGATATTGTTTTGGTAACAAATTTAAGTAGGAAATGGGAGAAATCATTTTCTTTCCTTTTTGTTAGATGAAAAGAGAACGCAACGACAAAATTGGCTAATTGAGAAAGAAATTTGTTTGTGTTAAAGTTACACTTATTATTATAACTGAATTGACTAATTATATCTGCCTTTTTTTCTTTTTTATCTAAATATTTTTAAACATGAATGCTTTGGTAGGTTCAACTCTCAACTTTGTACATAGTTGAGCTTTATTTACATATGTGTGAATTGTATATATTATCTTTTAATAGAAATATTTTTTAGATTATTTTATAATACATTCATTTCTTTAAAAAATAAAATTTAGACGTCCAAATTTAAAAAATATTTATATATATATTTTAAAATTAGATTTTAAAATAACATAAGTTGTTAATTATCACTTCAATATAAATAAATTCAAAATTTTTTAATATAAAAATAAACCAAATAAAAAAAAGTAAAATATTTAAACAAGATTTAACCAAATCTCATTAGATAAAATTGCAATCCAAAACATGAATTACAATCGCCAAAACACGACTAATTACACAAATCCCTAACCCTAGAGTCCTCCACCACCACCACTACCATCGCCGCCACAACCACTGCTATAATATTCTTGACAGCAAGACTTCTCCGTCGCTATTCCAAATTACCAAAAGGTCTCAACCACCGAAACCATAGAGGGTCCTTCCTTGCCTCTTCAAAGCATAAACAACATCCATCGCAGTCACCGTCTTTCTTCTTGCATGCTCAGTGTATGTCACAGCATCACGAATCACATTTTCCAAAAAGATCTTGAGTACACCACGAGTCTCCTCGTAGATCAGCCCGCTGATTCTCTTCACACCACCTCTACGAGCTAATCGGCGAATCGCCGGCTTGGTGATTCCCTGAATGTTATCCCGGAGAACCTTCCTGTGCCTTTTTGCTCCTCCCTTTCCCAGCCCCTTGCCTCCCTTTCCACGGCCAGACATCTTCTAATCGATTGAAATTAACACTCAAATCTATGAAAATTAATTGATTTCTGTGAATTAGCGAACTTGTGAATTTGGATATATATATATATATAGAGAAAGAGGTAACAAGTGTGTTTCAGTGGTGATCCTTGTGATGGTGTAAAGACAGGTTCTGGATCGTTGATTAAATGTAAATGAACGGTTTAAGATTCGAGAGGTTGGGACATAAGGATCGGTGACGTGGAATAGTGAAAAATCAGGCGCGGACTGGTTTGTAGGATTTAGCGGCAGTGATTTTAAATTTTACAAAATCGAATAATTGAGCCTAAACTTTGAAATGTGTTATTTCTTATTCCCTCCTTTCCTTTCCCAAATATCTGTTATTTTAAATTTAAATACATGGATTGATAATTATATAAAATTATCACTAAAAGACTAAAATATTTTTTTTAAATTTTAATATAAAAAATAAAAATAATTAATATAAATATTTTTTAAATAAATAATATGGGAGTAAAATTAAAAAAATAATAAATACCTTATCAAAATCTTAAATTGATATATATTTTTAAAAAAATAATTTTAAAATGACAGATATTTTGAAATTGAAAAATATATATTTAATATATTAAAAATATTTTAATTATTTAAATATTGCATAATCAAATTTTGTATTTTTGTTAATATTTGGTTATTAAACTATATTTTTCCTTCTTGAATTGTCCCTCTTGTGGAGAAGTATATAAAAATTAAAGCTAAAAAGAAAATTTTGCAATTCTTGGAGTTAAATTACTTTTCTCCTACATAGAAGAAGTATTGTATTTGTATGTACGCAATGGCTCTTGATAGTTTTTCAACAGAAATTGTGTTTCCATAATGAAAAGGTTAAAAAAAAATTAAATTGATAATTAAATACAATATATTTGGCATATATATATATAACCATTAGATTTCTCATTTTTAAATTATTTTTATTCGTGACCGTCAAATGAAAACCTTGCTACCCCCATAAATTGGTAATTTGAATTACCCACTAACATGTTAAACTAGTTCTTTCACCTTTTTAAATGATTTTTTTCCAAAATTTTATTTCTCTTAAATTGGTTTTTTCTTTTTTTTATATATGTAAAAATCGTGTTTTATAACTAATTTAATAAATATAAAAAATTTAAATTTTAAAAATTAATCGAGACATTCACTAGTTTTTAATATAAGCCACTACTGCCCATTTTAAAACTTTGGCAAAAAAAAAAAAAAAAAAAAAGCCCATTTTAAACAACACTAATAAATAACTAAAATTAAATGTAACTAAAAAAAAAAAAAACTAGTACTATAATGGACGTTCATTGTAATTAAAATACAATGGACAATGGAAATGTAATAATTTTTTAATATTTTGATTTCTATTATAATAATAAATAGAAATAATTAAATGTAACTAAAAAATTAAAAATAAAAAAAAATAATTACCAAAGCGAGGCGTCCTTTCTTGATTTTTGGACACCTCTCAAAATGCTTGGTAGCCTGATCTTATAGGATCGGACGACCAAGTTTTTTTTTTATTTATTAAATTTAGATATTATTAAATTTTTTAATAAAAAATAATAACATATTAAAAATATTTAACAATTAATTTAAAAAGTGATAATTTTTATCCAATAAATTTACTCTAATTTTTAGCAATTTAATATAAATAGTGATCGATCGAATTAGATAATATTACTTGAGTCAAAGTGTCTTCTAATTATATTAAATTAGATGATTTTCGAGTCAAACACTAATGTTGGGTAATAATTTTTTTTTTAATTATTGAAAAGGTTTTATATTCAAATAGTATTTTTTTAAAATAATAATTATAATGTACAATTATTCTAATATTTTTATTTTAAAATATTTAATATATATATTTTATTATATATCTTCAGTAATATGTGTTAAAGAATTAAAAGATACATTTAATAAATTACGCATATCCATTTCAAATAATAAAAATAACTAAATATAATTAAAAAAATAAAAAACTAAAAAAAAATTAATAACAAGAGAGGCATCCTTTCTTGATTTTTGGACACCTCCCAAAAGCACTTGGTCGCCTAATCCTATAGGATCGAACAACAAAGCTTTTTTTAATTATTTTTATTATTTTTTCTGTTAATTAAATTCAGACATTACTAAATTTTTTAGTCCATAAAATAATAATATGCTAAAAATATTTAATAATTGATTTAAAGAGTGAAAATTTTTCATCCAGTAAATTCACTTTAACTATTTTTTTTTAAATTTCCGTATTGTAAATTCATAATTATTAGCTATAAGTAGTTAGTCACGAAACGTTAATATTTAATAATTAATCACTAATATTTACAGTTTGAACAATTGATTCAAGTTTGATCCCCGTCTCTTGCTCAAAAAAATTAACCATTATAATTTCAACACTTATATTTTAATTAAAATTTTAAATTAATAATTGTTAAATTTTTAAATGTTATTCGAAACTCTATATTTATTAAATATTTTAAATTCATAATTGGGAGTTTAATCACTAAACTTTATAGTTCAAATCACTCTTCCATATCTCCTTAAAATTTAACTTCGAGTTAGTTTATTTTTTAAAGGAAAATTAGTTCTAAGTATAAAATGTAAATGAGATAAGTTATTATATTCGATTCTAAAATATTTGAAATCAATTCGGTTACAATAGAGTAGAATTCAAACATAAATAGTTTATTTAGTTTAATCAACCACTAATTTTTATATAATAAAGCTGAATCGTCGTTTAACTCTTATAGTTTGGTTGAATACACTGATCAAAATTTATGTTTTCAAAAATTAATTATTTAATCCTTGCATCTTAATTTCATCTAACAAAAAACTAAAATTTGAAAATCACTTTATCTTTCTAAAAAAATAAATTTTCAAATTATGAGAAATTTTTATAATTTATAATAAAAGAAAAATATCTAAATACATGTTTATTAATTCGCCAATCATCAATCACTGATAACTGTTAGGATCAACACTCTGAATGCTAATTAATTATAACAGCAACTATGAAATAATTACAAATTACAAATGAGAAATATCAAAATAAGAGCGAAAGATTTATATTATTAAACTTTTGATGAGAGTATAAAATTTTAGCCACATTAATAATGCCAAAATGCTTTAATGAAACCTTAATGCACTAGCAATAAATACAAGATAATAATTATAAATTGCTAATTTGTGGCTCTCTCAAAAAACCTCTCAAATGCTAGAAAAGATAACAAAAGTTTCATTCTTTTTGTTTCTCTGCTCTCCTGTTTATTACAAATGAATTCACACACACATATATACACTTTAGATCACCTAAAATTAGATTAGTTATAGACCATAAACCTTAAAAGTAGGAACAAAAAAACATTGGCTAAAACAAAACAATCCTAAAAATAAGAAATAGATTTGGTGGTTTAAAAATAATACATTTGAGCCACCAACTTTTAACAATCTCCACCTTGGCAAAAATTAAATAATGCTATTTGTTGATGACTCCCCAAAATTTGCTTTAGACACTAAGCATCATAAAGGACAAGACCAACCATATCAAGGCATGCATCAAACTTTGATAATGGTAATGGTTTTGTCAACATATCTGCAGGATTTTTGGAGGAAGCAATTTTGTTGATCAAAACTCGACCATCTTCAACAATATCACGGACAAAGTGATAGCAAACATCAATGTGCTTAATCCTCTCATGGAACATCTGGTCATGAGTCAGATGAATAACACTCTGACTATCACAGTAGACCATTGTAACTTCATGATTACTTGTGAGTTCACTAACCAAATTTCTCAACCATAAAGCTTCCTTCACTGCATCAGCCATTGCCATATATTTAGTTTCAGTCGTCGATAAAGCAATAGCTAACTGAAGCGAAGCTTTCCAGCTAATAGAGGTACCACCCAAAGTAAAACAATAGCCTGTAAGTGATCTTCTTCGATCAAGATTTCCAGCATAATTGGAATCACAATAACCGACAAGCTTTTCTGTGGATCTGCCAAACTCAACACAAAAATTAGATGTACCTCTCAAATACTTGAGTATCCACTTTACTGCTTCCCAGTGAGTCTTTCCAGGATATGACATATATCGGCTCACAACATTGACAACCTGAGCAATATCTGGGCGTGAACATATCATAGCATACATAATACTACCAATAGCACTAGAGTAAGGCACACAAGCCATATAGGACTTCTCTTCATCAGAGTTTGGTGACTAATTTGCTGATAACTTAAAATGTGCTGCTAGAGGTGTGGAGACTGGCTTGGCATTTGACATGCTAAAACGATTAAAGATTTTCTCAATATATTTCTGCTGACTCAGATATAATTTACCACTTTTACAATCACTTATAATCTCCATACCTAGAATTTTCTTTGCTAGACCCATATTCTTCATCTCAAATTCATTATTCAAAAGAGACTTCAATTTCACAATTTCAGACTTGTCTTTAGAAGTAATGAGCATGTCGTTAACATATAATAACAAATAAATAAAAGAATCATTAGAGAGCTTTCTCAAATAAACACAGCTATCGAAAGCACTCCTGAAGGAACCACTAGAAGTCATAAAAGTGTCAAAGTGCTTATACTACTGTCTCGAAGACTGTTTAAGCCCATACAAAGACTTTTTTAATAGGCAAACATGGTTCTCCTTTCCTTCCATAATAAAACCATTTGGTTGTTTCATATAAATTTGTTCTTTTAAATCACTATACAAGAATGTAGTTTTAACATCTAACTGCTCCAATTCCATATCTTGCATGGCTACCAAAGCAAGCAAAGTATGAATAGAAGAATGTTTAACAACAGGGGAGAAAACTTCATTATAGTCAATACCTGCAACTTGACTAAAACCCTGTGCAACTATCCTTGCTTTGTGCTGAGCATCCTCAACACCAGGAATCCCTTCTTTAGTCTTATAGATCCACTTACACCCAACAATTTTCTTGTTTGATGGTGGTTTCACAAGCTCCCATGTACCATTCTTTTCAAGGGAAGCAATTTCTTCTTCCATCGCAGCAAACCACTTACTATTTTTGGACTAGATATGGCTTCATTATAAGTGGTTGGATCATTATTGCCATCTACTTCACAAGCAACTACTAATGTGTATGACACACAATCATTATATCTGCTTGGTGGTCTTATTTGTCGCGGTGGTCTATCTTTAGCAATATTGTGCTGCTCCTGAATAGGCTGAACATCATATAATCTAACCAACTCATTTGAAATAGACTGAGAAGGTTGTAAAGATGAACTGGGCTCTACCTCCACCTGCAACTGAGCATTCTCTAATGTACTTGAATCACTAGCAACAGAATTCTCCTTACATGGGGACAACATATATGATTCATCAAATGCAACATCACGACTGAGAATAATTTTCCTGCTTAATGGACAATAAAGTTTATAGCCCTTTACACCAGAACCATAGCCCATATGGATACATTTCTTGGCTCTAGGCTCTAACTTTCAATCATTTACATGAGGATAAGCAGGACAACCAAAAATTCTCAAAGATGAATAATCAACAGGCATACCAGATCAAATCTCAAATGGAGTCTTAGCCTCAAGAGCTGAATGTGAAGATCAATTCACCAAGTAGGCTGCCATAGAAATTGCCTCAGCCTAGAAAGACTTCTCCAAATCAGAATTAGACAACATACAACAAGCTTTCTCCAAGAGTGTACGATTCATTCGCTCTGCCACGCCATTTTGCTGTGGTCGTCCAACACATATATGATGTCTAATGATACCTTCCTTTAAACAATAACTTGTAAAGTTAGACTCACAAAACTCGAGCCCATTGTCAGTTCGCAACCTTTTAATTTGTCTCTCTATCTGCTTCTCAATCATAGTTTTCCACTACAAGAAGACTCCAAACACATCATTCTTATTTTTGAGAAAATATACCTATACCATTCTAGAGTAATCGTTAATACAGGTTAATAGATAATTTGCTCCGCCTTTTGAAGAAACACAAGACGGGCCCCATAAATCTGAATGGATGTAATCAAGTGTACCTTTGGTTGTGTGTACACCCTTCGTAAAGCTTACCTTTTTATGCTTATCAAACACACAATGTTCACAAAATTGAAGAGTACCCGTGACATTTCCACAAAGCAAGCCTCGCTTGCTTAAAGAAGCCATCCTTTTCTCGCTCATATGTCCGAGCCTCATATGCCATATTTTTATAAGATCTTCCTTGGACATAGATGATGAACCCAAAGCAGAAGATCCTATCACAGTACTTCCTTGCAATATATATAATCGGCCAACCTTATTAACTTTCATAAGTACCAAAGCACTTTTTTTCACCTTAAGAACTCCACCTTCAGCTGAATATCTACAACCATTAGAGTCTGGTGTACCCAATGAAATCAGGTTCTTCTTTAGATCAGGAACATGAAGAACATCATGTAATGTCCTTACAATGCCATTGTGTATACGTACTCGAATAGTCCCCTTACCGATAACTTTGTAAGCTGCATTGTTGCCCATCAAAACAACTCTACCATTAAAATTTTCATATGTGGAGAATGCATTTATGTCAGGACACATATGGTAAGAACATCCTGAGTCCATGATCTATTCTGAACCATTCCTTGTAATGGTATCTACAATTAACAAAAGATCATTCTCTGACTCGTCAGCTGCTACACTTGCTTCGGCTTGAGAATCTTTCTTTGTGTCACCATTTGCTAGATGTTTTTGCTTGTTTTGTAATTTGCATTAAGCCTTAATGTGACCCTTTTTCTTGCAATAGTTGCAAGTCAAATTGTGATGCTTTGATTTAGACCGGCCTCTTAATTTGCTGCTACTGCCTCTTTCAAAAGTCCTACCTCGAACAACAAGACCCTCGGCTATGGAGATACTTGAGTTGTCAGCCAGTTGATTTTCAATCAGGTCGTGTTGAAACAACACATTCTTTACATTTTCAACCGTTATCTCCTCTCACCCATACAATAAGATCTCTCTAAAATTCTTATAAGATGGGGGTAAAGAACATAAAAGAGTGATGGCTAAATCTTCATCATCATTAATAACATCAATATTTTGCAAATTCATAATAATCGAAGAAAACTCGTCAAGGTGAGTCTTAATCGATTGACCTTCCCGAAGTCGAAGATCTTTAAGTTTGCTTTTCAAAAAAAGTCAATTAGTCACACTCTTAGTCATATAGAGTGACTCTAATTTTAGCCATAATGCCGTTGTAGAGGTTTCTTTAGCAACTTCGTGAAGAACCTCATTTGATAAGCATATATGAATAGTAGACATAGCTTTCATGTCAATCTCTTGCCATTTCTCGTCTGAGATTATTTCAGGCTTTTTTCCTTTCCATCTAAAGCCTTCTCCAAGCCATTTTGAATTAAAATAGCTCTCATTTTGAGTTTCGATAGACCGAAATTTACCGATCTATCAAATTTCTCAATGTCGAACTTCATTGCTGCCATTTGTAACAAAATTAGTTAGCAAGCTAATCCAAACAATGCTCTGATACCAATTTGTTAGGATCAATACTCTGAATGCCAATTAATTATAACGACAACTATGAAATAATCACAAATGACAAATGAGAAATATCAAAATAAGAGCGAAAGATTTATATTATTAAATCTCTTGATGAGAGTATAAAATTATAGCCACCTTAATAATGCCAAAATGCTTTAATGAAGCCTTAATGCACTAGCAATAAATACAAGACAATAATTATAAATTGCTAATTTGTGGCTCTCTCAAAAAACCTCTCAAATGCTAGAAAAGATAACAAAAGTTTTATTCTTTTTGTTTCTCTGCTCTCTTGTTTATTACAAATGAATTTACACACATATATATACACTTTAGATCACCTAAAATTAGATTAGTTATAGACCATAAACCTTAAAAGTAGGAACAAAAAAAATTGGCTAAAACAAAACAATCCTAAAAATAAGAAATAGTTTTGGTGGTTTAAAAAATAATAAATTTGAGCCACCAACTTTTAACAATAACCGTTGTCGGTCATTGATGATCACTACCAACAATCATTATTCGCCAATTGATCACTAACTACCACCATAATTTATTATTTTTATGTAATTTTTCTTATATTTGATAATAAAATTTAAAATATAAAATTCTTATAAGTTGAAATAATGATTCTTATAAAGTAAATTACACACAAAGTTACTTAATTTTGCTCTATTTTCTAATTTGATCACTAACTTTCAATTTTTTACAATTAGATTACTAAATTTTAATTTTTTTTCATAAACTTTAATTTGATCAATAAACTTTGCACTATTTCCTAATATGATTACTAATCTTCAATTTCCTTACAATTTGATCATAAAGTTTTGATCACTAAACTTTGTATTTTTTTTAATTTGGTTACTAATTTTCAAATTATTTATTGAATTTGTCTTTTATGACCAACCTATGAAAAAAAATTATATATTAATGATCAAATTATAAAAAATTAAAGATTAGTAACAATATTAGCAAATAATACAAAGTTTAGAGACTTTTCGTTCAATTTACCCAATTCTTACAGTTTAAACATGCATCTTATCATATGGGATAGGATGTGTCAACTTAAGTGTAACAGTGGTCTTGGGCTCAGGCAAGAGGAGCAGAATAACGACTCTTCTTATGAAGCTTGGAAGGGGATTGATAGCGAAGCCAAATACTTTATGGGTTTAGGTTTTGTGTAGTAAGTATAAGAGAGATGTTATTTTACCGACCTCTTTGGAACCTGTTCAAGGTTGCTGTGCAATTTGGTGTGGTATTTGTTCAGTTTGGCAATCTGTTGAGAAAGGGCTTTCCTGGGTTGTTGGGAATAGTCAAATTATTCGGTTCTGAGAAGTAGTTAAATGGTTCAGCAAGGTATCTCCTCCTATAAAGCAAGGTATAGTTTGGAACTTTAGTAAGAATGGTCGGTTTTCTACCAAAATGACCTTTGCGTTATTTAACGTGTATTTGTTTCATCTGGAAGATTCTCTTTGGAAGAAGATTAGGAAACGAATAGGTCCTTATTGTATGCATACCTTGTTATGGAAAATTTAAAATGATCAATTTCTTACTAATGAATTGAATTTCAAAAGAAAAATCCATTCAAACGGCTTATCTGATGCTTGTGATGTTTTTATGGAATCATCTTTGCATGTATTACTGAGGGATTGTGCATTCAGTTGTTTTATGTAGCAAACTTTGGTTTAAGGAAAAACATTGGGTTGTCTTCTTTAGTGTGAATGGTCATGACTGGGTGCAATTTATCTAATATGGATATTGGAGATAATGAGTCTGTTGAATGACAACTTGCATTTGGCATTGTAGTTTAATGGCTTTGGAGGTGGTGGAATCAATTGAAATCTCATAAAGCAGGAGGTGAGCTTGAGGATCCTATTTCTATTATCATGAACGAGGTTCTTGAGATTAGTGGTACAACAAGCTGTTTTGAACTTCTTAGGATGCACGGTTCTCACGGTAGATATCACCAAATTTCTTGGCCTCTTCCACTATGGGGATTGGTGAAACTAAATATAGATGGTGCATTGAATGGTAGGAGGAGGTATGCTGCAGCTGGTAGGATGATTCGCGGCAGAGCTTGTTTAGCTTATGAGGCAGTGCTTAGGGCCTCTATATCGGTTTGCAATTGGGTTGATCGAAGAATTTTAGGAAGATTTCTATCGAGGATGATTTGCAAGTAGCGGTGGATGTGTGTTCAGTAGCGGTTATTTCTCCTGGTCCATAGCCCCACAGTTCCCTCTTCTTGCTATAATAAAATCTCTTCTCAATTAGGAAGATGAGCTTCACCATGTTTTTGAAGAGACTAACATGTGTATTGACCGGTTCACTAAAAATGGAATATTGATGAATCTTTATATTTTTTTTATGACATAATTAGTGACAAAACCAGAAAATCTATTTAGTGGGATCCTTATTACACTAAATTTTTTTAGTAAAAATAAATTTTATAAGTTACAAATTCATTTATTTTTTACTAACAATAATTTATTTAAAATTTTTATCATTAATTCTGTAAATTTAGTTATATTTGAGTTAATTTTTGTAAAAATTGATAAAATTTCAAACAAATTGTTAATTAATGATTTTTTAAATTTAAAAATAATTTCATATTTTATATATAAGAATTGAATATAATAATTCATTTATAAATTAATCAAATAATTTTCATATTAATTTGTTACATATGTAATATAATATTTTTTTTAAAGAAATTATATTTTTCTCGTTTGATTCAAGGAATATACAAAAAAACAAAGATAAAGATTTTTAAAATATACTTTTGTTTTTTAATGTATTCTTAAAATAATTTTATTTATTATCTCACTTAAATAAATATGTCCTTACTTAATTGAAAGTTAAAAAACAAAGTAAAATTAGGGGATATTATCCCCCTCCCCAATGCTCCAAAAAAAAAAAAAAAAGAAAAAAGAAAGGGAGGAGGGTTGATATTAAAAATTTGAATGAAGTTACAATATAAATTCAAGTAAAAAGAAAATCTAAATTGAACGGCATATTAATAATTGGAGTGAGACCATAATATATATTTTAGTGGGTGTATAACTTAAAACAAATAAATTTTAGGAGTTTAAAATATTTGAATCGGATCATTCGATATTTTAACAATTTCAGAGGGTCACTTATAAGAATTTCATTAGGTCACCAACTAAAATACATATAAATTAGTAGGGTTTTTAAAAATTTGAGTGGGATAAAGTGGCCCTAGTTAGTATAAGGTGGCTTTGCCACTAGACACAATTCTTGTTGGTATCTCTACTGTTTTATGGGGAGCAGACATGTAAATGAGTATGAATCGCCAGTTTTAGTTTGGTCCAATCCAGTATTAACATCTTTAAAAATCAACTCTTAATCGACTCCTTAAACCTTACAGTATAGTTTTGATCACAATTCATATGATTCCAGTTTCAGTTTGAATACGGTTACAGTTATAATTTCATACAATTTTGGTTTTGGTTCAAATAATTTAAAATATTACAAAACTAAATATGAATAATTGTGAAGTTCTGTTTTTATTTAAAAAATTAAAATATTAATGTGTTATTAAAATGTTTTGGCCCCCTTCTTGAGTTTTGGTTTTTTTTCCTTTACTTTTTTTAAATGTTTTGTATTTATGCTTTGAATTTTTTCACATGATTCGAACAATATGATTTGGTCTAATCTTAGTTATTTTTATTCCCATCATTATTAATCGACTTTTAAATCTCTTGTTTAACGGTCCAGTTCATAAACTGTAACCATTGATCAATGAACCGCGCCTTTGTCATGTCTAATGGGTAAACTTAGTAATATTTAATCTTCTTCTTGTTCGCTCATGCTATTGCCTTTTATTTAAAAAAAATAAAATTAATTTTTTAAAAAATATTTTTTTAATGATATATATATATATATATATATATATATATATATATATATATATATATATATATATATTTGTGAAACAAGTATTTCAATTTCAAATCTCGAAATTTTAAGTCCAAATATTAACCCGACTTAACTCGATTAGCCTGTATGACCCTCGCCCGATACTAAAGGGCTTGAATTTCAGTAGATGCCCGGTCCGCTGGGGCATGCCAGCCCCTGCCTGGAAGCCAGGAAGATTGCAGAGAAGCCAGTTATTTAAAGTGAAAACGGCGCCATAACTTAAAAAGATTTCGATTCTGTTAACATTCACAAAACCTCTTAAACCCTAGAAACCCCACCCCCCCCCCCCCCTCTTTTTCTTTGAAAAAATGGGGTTCTTCGACCTCAACATACCCTATGAAGCCTCCCAATCCTCAAAAACGACCCGCATAAAGCAAGTAATCAAGGCCATGGAGCTAGGCTACACTGGGATCGCTTACAACCGCACGATCACTGGTGTGATGTCCGATCGCGACCGTTGTTCTATTACGCTCTTCTCTCTTTCATCACTCCTCAATGTTGTTCCTTCTCTTACCTCCTCCGTCAATCTCCACCGTGACCTCCTTTGTATCCCACGCTCCTCCCCCTTCCGTCAGTACACGCGCTTGACAGTCTGTGTTGATAGTCCTGCTCAGGGTCAGGCGCTTAATGGTGGAAATCCTATTTTGAAGAGTTATGATTTGGTTGCTGTTAGGCCTCTTAATCAGAGCGCTTTTGATCACGCCTGTGAGAAATCTGAGGTTTGTAGTTAATTTAATATTAGATGAAATTTGATTCTTAGTTGTAGCTTGATTTTCTTATTTGGGTTTATAAAATTTTATAGGTGGATATAATTGCTATTAATTTCTCAGATAAGTTGCCGTTCAGGTTGAAGCAGCCAATGATTAAAGCTGCTATGGAGGTTTGTTTTGATATTCATTTTGGTTTCCATTCTTTTTATTGCTTTTGGTTTGAAGTTTCTTTTGTTGGTAACATTATTTTTGGTTTTTGGTATGCAGCGAGGAGTTTGCTTTGAAATTACATACTCTGATCTTATTCTGGATGTTCAAGTCAGGAGGCAAATGATACCTAATGCCAAGGTGAGATTTGAGATAGTTGAATAGGTGAGATCATTTATATAAGTTCTGCTAGTAATTGCTCTGATGGATTTTTATTTGCTTGCTTCTTGTGAGTTTTGAAAAATTCTCACTTCTCTATTTCTTTTTTTTATTTTTATTTTATTTTTATCGTTTTATTCATTGTTTCAAAATGGTTTGGGATTTTAATTATTCATAATTTCTAAAAATGAGCTTTAATTTCACATATGGCTTGCATAAAACAGATAAGTATTATGTTAGAATTTTGAAGAGGATTTTTAGTAAACTATATGGCTTGCTTCAAGATTGTGTTATTATGCTACAAGGATCTGAGCTTAGTTCTCTCAGCTATTTTCATTTTATCTCTCAAAAACAACCCATAACTCTTTGTTTTTTTTTTTTTTTTAAGTTTTGCATCTCAAACCCCTTTTTGACAAACGCCAGCCTTCCACATATAGTTTCTACTCATCCCTAGCCTTCATATAAACCTAACATTCATACTTTAAAACCAGTCCTCCAACCCGTCCTGGGTCAGCTTTCCAGTCAAAAGACTAGAAATACAAATTTTTAGATCATTTTGCAGATACCCATAAAATGAGTCGATTTTTATGATTTTGTTTATTTATTTTTACTTTTTGCCTGAATTATGAATCCATCTGACTTATCATTTGAGCCACACTGTCTGACTTCCAGTTACTGGTGGACTGGACTCGAGGAAGGAATCTTATTTTCTCAAGTGCTGCTCCTTCTGCAAATGAACTTAGAGGTCCATATGATGTTGCAAATTTATCATCTTTGCTTGGGCTCTCTGTTGATCGAGCTAAAGCAGCTATTTCCAAGAACTGTAGGTATAGCAACTTGCTAAAGGTAAAAAAATCTTGCTCTTCTATAAACAAGCTGCACTAATTTTTCCCCCCAAATATCTTGTAGGAATCTTATAGCTAATGCTTTAAGGAAAAAGCATTTCTACAAGGAAGCTATTAGAGTTGAGCGAATATCATCTGATGAAAACTCTGACTCCAAGGACCCTTTGTCTATGGCTTGGCTTAAATGGGATCCCATCTCTAGTGGCGAAGGAGACTTGCAACTGGAGGATATTGAAAAGTCTTTTGCTGCCAACACTAGAGTATCCAATTCTGTTAAAGCCATTGATTTTATTTCAGTTATTAACAGCATGCCATCACATGGTGGGAATTTTTTGACTGCTACTGGGGCAGTTGAGGTACCAGTTGCAGCTTCTGGAGTATTGGAAGAGCTTGGTGGGCATGATGTTTCTGGAACAGATGGGAATTCTTTATGCAATTCCCCACCAAAGATTCAGACCTTTGATCTTAGAAGTTCCCAAGAGTTAGATTTGGCAAGTGATGCTACAAAAACTTCTACTAATTCTGCGGACATTAGAGTCGCTATGAACACCACTGAAGAAGAGCCAAAAAGTTCAAACGACTCAGATGTGGTATTTCCTTCTATTTTAATTCAAAAGGATGATTTGCAATCACAAAAGCACATCACTAGTTGTGAATTGAATAATGTTGTACCAAATGAGGATTTAATGTGTCAGACAACTGCAGAAATGGGGTTAACTGCTGCTTGCACTGTAGATACTAAAACAGAAAGTATTTCTGAGGATGCAAACTCTCTTTTTCCTCAAATTGACAAGTCTATGGGTTCACAAAATTCTGATGCAGTTTTAGGTTTACAAAATGTTTTGACAAACAAAGATATAACAGAGATAGGTGTAAAAGATCACAAAGGTACAGCTGCAACTGAAAATGTTTCTGGCAGAGAACAACTCAGGGAATCAGGAGATGTTATGGTAACATGTGTGGATCATGTTCCATTTCTATCAACCTCTTGTAATATGAAAGTTAAAGATGTCTCTTCAGCTGCAGAGACCATCAAGGAGCTGATTATGGAAGAGCAAGAGCATGGAGAAGTAAATCTAGAGAAACCAGAGGATGTGGCAATGGAAGAAAAAGAATATGGACATGCAAATCTGGACACCCCAGAGGAGGTGGCAATGGAAGAACAAGAGTACGGACATTCAAATCTGGAGACCCCAGAGGAGGTGGCAAATGAAGAGCAAGAGCATGGAGATGCGGATGCTGAAAGTTCTCTTGGTCAGGACAGCAATTTGAAAGTGAATAACAACTCTTCAGGTGCAAATTTTCTGCCCTTGGAGGAGGGGACAATGAAGGAAAATAAACATGAAGAGGCTGATTCTGAAAGTAATTATCCAACGTTGGTTCCATCTTTATCAGGTACAAGTTCAATTAGTGTTTTAAAAATGAATGCTATATTGTGCCAGCAAAATGCAAACTGTACGTTCTTAAAAAAATTATTTCAGAATGGATAATGCATTTTTAATTGAATGTCAATTATTCATCCAGGAGATTAAATGCTTGTTTTGTATCCTGAGTTCAGTTAGTTTGAGTTCTTCCGATTACTCATCAGTGACTTTGCTATTGCATCAACTATAAGGAATTGTAGTATTATTCTGATCTTTGTTTCTTGAGATTTCTCATTGATTTTATTTTGTTCGAAGTTTCTTTATTTTTTTTTTTTTTTGTACAAGTAAACCTGAAAAAAGTGAGTATACGACTACATGTGTTTAATTAGTGTTGCAAGTTGGATACTATACTATCATTACTCAAACTCTGCTTTCCTTAAAAAATTATCGGATGTTTATTTCTATTCTGAAGTTCATTTGGTTTTCAAGTTCATATTCCTTTATGTCTCATAAGCAATTAGTGGTTATTGTTGTTTTGGGATAATTTTTTAATCTGTTCTGTTCAAAATTTCTCTCAACAATGGAAGACCTTATAATGCAATATTCAAAAGTGCGAGACTGGGTTTCTGGATGGATTTTCCCAACCTTTTTTTTTTTTGGGTCTATTTATTAAATTTTCTTAATAATCTTTTCCTAATTTTTTCCTATTCTGATCTGACAATTTTATTCATCTTTATTAATGTAGGGAAATCCAGCGCAAAGCAGAGGTCAACTCGTCAACCTCTTTTATTTCCTCTAAGGCGATTGTTGAATCCTATCTCTTTCAAAAAGAAATCTAAAAAAATTAAACATAAGAGGAAGGCATAGCGAAGTTCCATCTCTCCAAAATTTTCTTCTTGATTGATCGCTTAAAGTGTAAAGTGAGTATAGTTTAATGCTGATTCTTCTAGTTATATATTATTTGCCGCCATTAACATGAATGGTGGCAAAATTTTGTCAACAGATCTTGCAGATGCATTTGCAATTGAAATTTTGTCAGCATGATTAAAAATGCATATTGGGTCATTAAATATTGTCAAATTTTATTTATGAAGGTGGCTAAAAAAAATAAAAAAATAAAAATTGAAGCTTGTCAAGTTTCTCTTTAGTCCTGGGAATGACCATATTTCTGAGTTTTCTCTATGGCATTGGACACCTTGAAATGTATTCAGTTGTAGATTGTAATTCCTATGTGGCTGGTTCTCTCCTTCCCTTTCCTTCCCTTCCTCTGATTCTGTTTTCTCCTCCTATATTCTATGCTTTTGTTTTCCATGCTAAACTTTCTGGTTCTATGTCCATATTCTGTAAGCAAGCTGTGGAAAGAGTAATCAATTTCGTGTACTCTACTATGGTTGTTCTATGGCTATCTGATCTTTGAGTGACGCAAATGAAACTGCTGGTTGGGTTTAGATTAAAATTTGAATTTAGAAATATCACATAATTCTCATTGGTCGTAATTTTTAAAAATCTTATCTTGTAGAGCCTCTATATATATATATATATATATATATATATATATATATATTTGTTAATGGAAGTTTTCTGGTCTTTCTTTTCATCTTCTTCAAGGCTAAAAAGGTGAAAAGCTAGTTTTGTAAAGAGGCATATTTCTCATTCATGATACAGTGTAATTGACCCCACGGCTTACTGGGTCTCATGTGCTAGTTCATATATTCATTAAATTTAATTCTATTTTTAGTGAATACTTTCTTTTTATTTTATTGTTCTTTTTAGTGTTGTTCATAATTGTAGTCAATTACCGCAATCAATAATCATGATTAACAATCCATTTGCCAAAAAAAAAAAAAATCATGATTAATAATCCCATTTCTAAATTTGTAGGCTTCCATAGAATTTGCAGTATTAGCACGGCATCTGGTCAAAGTGTCCAATTTCTTTCTATAAAAATATTTCCCCCTTACCATTCACGCAAAGCATTCTCAGAAAGAAAAAAAAAAAATTTATATTAAACACATTTATCTATAAAAATTATAACAAAAAATAAGAAAATTATGCAAAGCTTTTAAAAAATCAAGGAAGAAAAATTCAATTAAAATCCAATTCTTGATTCAACTATTAAATTTTGGTCTTTATGACAGTATAAAAAATATTTACAATATTTTAATTATATATGTACACACATGTATATCATAATAGGCTGAAATAGGATGGGCAATAAGGGCGCTTTTCCTTTTTAACATTTTTTAATAAATTGATAATAATTTTTTGTGATTTTAGAGATTCAAATATAAAATTTTTTATTTTTCATTGTCAAAAAATGAGAAAATTAATCAGATCGAAAATTAATCGGATCACACTTTATTGGCATTTTAGCAATGATATTAGAGTTTAGTTTATTGATAATATATATCAAGTGTGAACCTCATTCAGGTTTCTTGGACACCAATTGGCAATTGCCATACTAGTTCACATCAGCTAATAAATAGTTGCAAACGCATTTTTTCTTCTAAGACAAGGATTAATGATTGCATATATATATATATATGAACACATAATTAGAGTTGAAATTAATTAAAATAAGATTAGTTTAATAAATCTAATTTTAGTGGGCAACCCACCGCCACCGCCGGCCGACAAAAATCAAGAGCGCCGTCCTTCCCACCTCTGTGGGTTCCCTCAAGAAACATAATAGCCTTTATCTAAAGACTAAAAGTCTCTAGTTTAATTAATTAATTGATTAACTAATTAATTATCATAAAGTATACATATACTTAGTAACTAGCATAACATAAACAATCAAATGATTAGACATTAAATATAGTATTATTGTTCTTTCCTGCTTAAAAAGAGCCAAAGAAACACTTTAAAAAGAGCCTTTTATTTATATATATATATATATATATATATATATATATATATATATATATGCTGTTTTGCTTTATATATATTTTCTTCGTCCTAAAAAGGTTATCCACTATTTTTTTTTAGAATATTTTAAAATATTTGATATAAATATTTGTCAATTTTATTCTTATTAATTTAAAAGTGCGTATTCTCAAAATTAATAATAAACGTAGTAATAAATGAGTAAACACAAGAATCTAAGTTAAAAAATATATAAAATTTATGAATTAACAAATAATTAATGATATTTTTTTTAAATTATATGAAAAAGGAAATTGGATAACCTTTGCATATATGCATGTTGTCCATTCTCAGGTTTGGCACAAGAACAATAAAGCTTATGTAATTAATTAATTAAATATTCTCATCTTCTCCGCAACCCGTTGAGTTGGATAAAAGTGCTATCTATCTAATAAAGGGGATAGCCACTGCCTCTCATGGATGAGAATTAATAATCAAATGTTCACTAAAAGGTTTTAATAAAAGTAAGACGTTATGATACCAGGGGTAGATGTATTCATGTAGTTGAGGCCTTGAGAGTATAGTATAGTTGAGCTATTTTATAATTATAAGGTTTTATGTCTTGATTTTAAAATACATATAGGATTGTAATTCTTATATATATATATATATATATATATATATATATATATATATATATATATATATATATATATATACAACTATTTGTGAATGTAGGTGTATTTGTTTAATCACATAAATTTTTTTGTTTACTTGCATTAAGTATTCAATGAGATAAGAATACATAGACTAAAAAGAGTATAGATATACTTTTACGAGATAAAAAATAGATAAAAGAATCATATTAGCTAAAATAATTTATTACTTATTGATTTGATATATAAGATAAACTTATACATTTAGATAATGTTTGATATATCGTGTTTAAACTAAAAATATATTTAATTATACTTCATTACATTTTATTATGGTTTACCAAATATACTCATAGTGTAGGCAAAAATTTTTCTATTTTTCATATATGCAAATGTCTATTCATTGAGTGTTTCCGTTAATAATATTTTTGTTACTAGCACCTATGAAATACAAAAATTTTAATCATAGAAATATACTGTGTTAATTGGATATTTGATCTCTATCACAACACCTAACACATTCTATATGCATGACATTTTTATAATGTTTTATATATACATTAGTGCGTTGAATTATAATCTTTACGTAAAATATACTATGATGGATTAAAGCCACTCTTGCAAGATACTTGATTACTAGGTAGGGTTTGTGCTGTCGAATTCTTAGTCCTTATTGATTTATTTCTTGAAAACCACACAGCCATGTCACGATCACAATCATAATCACAATCACTCTAAATTAACAATGCTACTTTCCAAGACCTTGATATATATATATATATATATATATATATATATATATATAGGACCATAAACGCAAAGCTTTGACAAAGGCATAAAATCCCAACCCATATATACAGGAAATGCATACCCACTTTGCTTTGTAGTTATCCTAAAAGCATATAGAAAAACCATCAACAAAGAAAACAATGAAATTTCTCTCTATGCTAAGAAGACTTTTGTGTGAGTGCATTGATGATTGTGACTGTTACCATAACCAATTAGCTCTCTATGAATCTATCTTTCTTCAAGATAATGACATTGTTTACATCTTTTTAGGTTATATGTATTGCTGTTCAATCACAACAAAGTAGGTATAATTTCATTCCAAAATTTTGTGTAAGCATGGATTAACAAGATTTGGTATATTTATACACATATAACTATAATTCCTTCCCAATCTTTATAGATGTCGGATTTATTTGAGTTACTGTTATGTTTAACTATCGATAGATCATATTTGGATGCAAATTTAATATTAAAATATTAATTACAAAAATGCTACTTTCATAATTGTGGATGTAAAAAACATTTTTATTAACTATTGGAAATCCAAATGTTAAACATTGTCTACAATTAATTGTCATTATGATAAACTGACAATATATATTAGAATCAAAGTCAAACAAACTATATTTACATTCCCTTCCTTCCAAGCTAAATAACACTTCAAATTGCATAATAATAGTTGCTAGAATCACAAATTACACTAGGAAACTAAGAAAAAAGGGGATATAAAATAGGGAGCTCCAACTAGCTGGTGAGCCCTTTTTTCTTTCTTTAATCAAAGATATTTAATATTAAGGAATTGAATTTGCTGAAAATGCATCCAGAAAATCAATCCAATTCTCATCACAATATTCCTCATCTTCTTCCCCACTTACATTGCTCCATTGAGCTTGAGGATTTTTTTCAATTTCATCATTCCTTGCAAACCGGCCTCTAATTCGTGGCCGACTATCTGCCAATGTTTTTCGACATGCATACTGCAAAAAAAAAAAATCATTAATATAATTAATATTGGCAGTGCGAATAATTTTAACTATATAATATTCTCTTTGTTCTTAAATATCTGTCGCTTCATATTTCAGCACATAAATTAAAAAAATAATTAAATTATCATAATTAATTTAAATATCCAAAGACTAAATTTTTTTTTATTTTGATACAGAGAAATAAAAATAATTAATATCAATATTTAGCAAAGTAATAAATGAAAGGTAAAATTAAAAAAAAATAAATATTCTTTCAAATTTCTAAAACGATATATATTTTTAAAAAAATAAATCTTTAAAATGCTAAACATTTAAAAATAAAGAAAATAATATAAATAATTAAGATTGTCCAGATGTAATTATTCATCGTATTAAAAGATTCAAAAATGACAAACTTGTAGATTTTAGAATCATTTCATATGTCATATATATTTGACTAATAGCATAAAAGCTAAGATTAAATATTGGACTACGTATATAATTAATGATCCTTATTAATAATAATTACACATCAAAACTTATTATTAGTCACTTATTGAAGAGTCTATAGCTTGTTATCTTAATCCCACAAAATTCAAACAATAACTATTGCAACTTCAATCAAATAGTGTCAATCATATTCATATATAGATATGAATAGTTGGATTTGACATAAAGCATTCTTATATTGGCGTGTGAACCGAGAATTTTGAGCAACTTGGGTGCTAGATGTATATAGCCGCACATAACATAATAAAATTTTGAGATATTAAAAAAAATTAGTATCTATATTATTAGATTAATAATTCAGTAATACGAGTAAATTTCGTATCGTGAAAATTCAAAAATGATAATTTTAATTGTTAATTTAATTAAAAAAATTTTAATGTGTATGTGTGTGTCTTTTTTGAGATTTTTGAATAAATTAATGACCTTAATCTTCTTGTTGAAGTTCCTCTTAGTCCTCTTGCTTCTGTACCTTTCAATTCTCTCTTTCTTCTCTTCTGGACTGTATTTGCATGCTTTGCTCATACTCTCAATTATAACACTGCTCTCACTTGATAATGGACTGTCTGCCTTGAGCCCATGCTGAACCACATTAACCATTTCATTAATGTTTTCAGACATTTATATCACCTACTTATTTATCAAAAACTAAATTAAAATATAATAAATCATACTCTTTAATATAATACACTTAATTATAAATATATTTAATAGACTATAATATAATATAATTAAATATATTTTTAATATAAATATTAAAATAAAAATATATCCAATCATATTACATTATATTATATTTTTAAAAATTTAGTAAAGAGTAGTTCACTATTTTTATTATATCTTTATAATAAAAACCAATTAAAACTTAGAAATTACGTTAAAAATAGAACATATTAGAATTACCTCCAAATCTCCAGTGCTAAAAACTCTCCTCACAGGACTAGTCTCCAAGTCGAGAAAATCCTGAGGACAAGTGAAATGACAATGGTACCCATTATTCTTTTGAAGAGAATGGCTACTAATACTCCTCTGAATCAAACTCGGTTGCTGAGTAGTTCCACAACTCGCGAGTGAACTCGGTGAACCATAGCTACTAGTACACCCACTAGTAGTACTGCAGCTACCAAAATCGAAGCCTCCAAAACCCAACTGGTCCGGTATGATTAAGTGAGCTGGCGGCGGAAACTGACCCAAAACTAGCGGTGTTGGGGCAGCACCGTCGGGGGATGGAGGGTAATTGCCGAGAACAAAGTCGGCGCGTGAGAATGTTGTATTAGTGTGACCGTACATGGCGCGTGGAAAAAGGAGGAGTCGCGTAATAGGAGAGAGTGAGAGAAAGAGAGAAAAAGAGAGAGAGAGGAAGAGAAAAAGGTTTTGAAGAGCAAACACACTGAACCTAAAGAGCTTCCGAGCCTAAAGTACTTATAAACTGTGGAAGCTCCAAAGTTAAAGAGCAGACGATATGAATGCTGACGTGTAACATGACGTCATCTTTTGAGAGTGGGTTGACTTAAGTTTTATTTTTAATTTTTTTTGAGGTAAAAATATTTTTGTCCCCGCTCCCACTTCATAGTTCATATGCACTTTTTTTTTCTCTTTTTTTTTTTTTTCCCCTAATGTAGAATTTGATTTTTAATTATAACGACTTGTTTTGACAAGAATTTAGTCATCCCCAAAGGAAAAAAAAAAAAAAAAAAAGTCAAACTGTTGATTAACAGTTTCATCATTTTTCACATTGTGATTAGAGTATTATTCTTTTTAGATTAAATCACAAGTAACATTAATTTTTTTTTTCAAGAATATTTCTTACTTATATTAAATATATATACTAATTCAATGAGATAAAAAAATATAAAATAAAAAAATATATTAATCTATTTTCACTAGTTAAAAAAAATATAAAAAAATTATATTTGATAAAATGTCTAATCACTCATTGATTTAGTATTTAAAATAAACTTATACATTCAGTGCAAGTAGTAATTTTCCTTTTTCCAATTCTAGAGTAATTTTCACTATATACATTCAATCGATATGGAAATAACACATGAAAAAAAAATATATGAAAATAAAACATGAAAACAAATATGGGTGTAACAATAATAATTTCACCTAAAAAAATTATAAGTATAATTTTATTGAATGATTTTAATATTTCTTTTTTAATTAGCCAAATGCATAAAATAACTTAAACATATGTCCATTATTTGGATAAAGCTAGATTTGGGTTTGATCAAATTAGGTTGAGATTTTTAAACTCTTGATATAAGCCCTATTCGATCCCAACCAATTGGGTTTGTTATGTTGTTGAAGTTGGATTTAACACATTAAAATAATATTATTTTATTACTTATAGCTTGTTTAGTATTGATAGCGGTTAGCAATAAATAATTCACAATCGATACTTGCGAGAATAACCGGAGAGTTTGCGATAGTTCAGCAGCTGAAATTATAATTAAATTATAAAATAATGAATAAAAATATTATTTTATATATTATAATAAATTCTAATTATATGTAATTAATAATTTTAATATTACACATAAAATATGTTAATAAAAATAATTATACATTTTAATTTAATTTATAATTATGTAAATTCATAATAAAGATATATATTTTTTATTTAGTAGTAAATATTTTCTTAATTATTTTAAATTTTAACTTTTTTTTTAACAAAATTAACTTTTAAGTTTCAAAATTATAAATTCTAAATTTTCATTCATAAATTTTAAAAGTTAGTTGTTGGAAATAAAATAGCTGACTTCTAATTTTTTTTTTTTTACCAAAAGCAATGTATGTGTGTGTTCAGTTCTAAAATCTAAACTATAGATACTTAGGCTTCATTTGTTTCACGAAAATAAATAATTAGTGGTAGTTTTTAGTAATAAATTTGGTGGTTATCGATTGTTGGTGGCAACTGGAGGCAACTAATAATTATCGATGGTATCTGATAGTAAGTAACAGTGATCGATAGATTAATAAATTTGTATTTATATATTTTTTATATTATAATTAGTTTGTCAAAATCTGAAAAATGAATTCTTATTTTGAAAAAAAAGTCATATTTCTTTAAAATGCTTAATCTTCATTTGATTAGAAAAATATTTCCGTTAATTAATTTACCAAAATATTACAAATATCAAAAAATGCAAAAAATATTTTCAGAAAAGTAATTTCCATAAAGCAAACAGAGCCTTAAACAAACTAGATTAAGTCAAGCATCATGTATCGTGTCTTCTTGGTATATAGTAATATTATTAATTTTTTTTTTTAACAATTATAACTTTTGGCCCAAAACTTTTCTTTTTTTTTTTTAGAAAACTCTAAAAAGAATTCTCTTAATTAAACATTTAACTAAAATTATTAAAATTCTAATTAAATAAATTTTGTTGAGCTTAAATAATAAAATTGCTCATTTACAAATATAATTTAAATCCATTAGTTAATAATTAAAGAGTAGTTTGATTAGAAAAAAAAAAAAACCTTATATAATAATATTTATAAAAAATAAATATAATTAACTATAAGATGGATTTGAGTGGCGTATTTGGAATGACAATTTTGATCCGATCCATTAGGTACTCGCTTAATGTGATTTTAATAAGATGGATAAAATAAACTCCGTTATGTAAATAAGATGAGGTGAATGATAACATATCCACCCCGAACTTGCCCATATACCCACTTATATACATTAATTTTAATGAAATTTACTTTTACATACGTTTATTCATATTATAATTATATTTTTAAAGTAAAATAAATAAAATGACACACACACAGATATATATATATATATATTTTATTTTTAAAAATAAAAAACAGGTAATTGCGATGCAATCCACCCCATTGGTGATTTGTCCTGCCTCGCCTCCATATAAGATGGATAGAATATGAATATACCAAAATTTGCCCCATATTCGATCCATTGTTATCCTAGGCTTAATCCAACTTATAGTTTGATTTGTAGTGGTCTAATATAACAAAAAGTTAGACCACTACAAATCAACTCATTATCTTTATCCTTACTCTATTCTGAATCATTTGAGCTCTTACTATTATATTGATCTTAGGATGAGTATTTGAGAGCAACTGTCTTATTTTTCTCCACTTGTAGCTCTTCCTTTTTCAATGGTCATCTCATAGGTAAGAATTTTGCTAATGAAAATATTGGTTGAAAACTTGTCAAGGTCTTTATTAGTCTTCTCAATGTTGGCCGCTCTAGTTTCATGGTGCTTTTTTTGGAAAAGCTCTAAGGGTCATATGATTGATATCTTTCAAAAAATACACTTTGTCAAATTTCTTCAAACTAGTGACAATAGCTAGAAGTCTATTTGTTATATCGATGACTCTCTCATTTGACTTCATTGTGAAGAGTTCATACTCATGATTGAGTATTTGAATTTTCTTGGACTTGACTTGCTTGGTTCCTTCATGGTGGTTCTCCAAGATTTTCCAAATGCTATAAGCACTTGTATAATATTGAACTCTTCTACATTCATCTCTTGATAAAGAGCTTAAGAGAATGACCATAGCCTTTATTTTTGTCATTTGCTTTTTTTTGTACCTCACTCCATTTTTTTCTTGGAACCACTTATTCTATACCATCAATTGTTCTTGTTGGAGACTTTCATTCTTTCAGCACAACACCTCATATGTCAATGAGATCAAAATCAAGATATATTTCCATTCTATACTTCTAATAAGCATAATTAGTGTCATCAAAGTGAGATTTGAGATTATTAGTCCCTTCATTGACCATAGTTGATCTTTACTCATGTACTTAATCTTTTGAACGTGAGACTCCACTCTGATACCACTTGTTGTCCCTTTTGCATTAAAAAAGGGATTGAATTGGTGGCAAATTAAAAAATAAAAGTTTGAGATATAGGGATAGAGAAGAGAGAACACACAAGATTTATAGTGGTTTGAGTTCAACCAACCCTTACGTCCACTCTTTAATCTCGATTGGGTGTTTTCACTATCAATGAAGTTTTACTAAGTTCACTCCCAACTTATGTTAGTCTCACACCAAACCTTACAAGTATTTTACTAAGACTCACACTCAAACCTAACCAAGTGTTTTACTAAAACTCACACTCAAACCTTAAAGGCTCACTCTAAAATCTATACAAGAGTTTTCTGATACTCAATCTAAAACCTAACAAATATTTTGTAGTTAACACTCAACCCTTTAAGCATTCAAAACTCTTACAACAAATACAAAGATAAATTAAAGAAGTTTAAGTCTTAAGAAATAAATTTACAAGGGTATCGCCACTTAAGAAAGTTGTTCAATATCATTTTAGGTTTTTAGAGGGAGTATTTATAGCTTTCAACCATAAAGAGCCGTTACAAATAAATCCATGGTTAGGGGTGTTAACGACCTGAGTTTTAACTTATTCATGTTTAGCTTTATTTTTTTTTTTCGAGCTAGCTTGAGCTCGAGTTTTGGATTGAGCTTAAAAATCATGTTTAAACTTGGCTTGTTTAAATTCAAGCTGAGCTTGAGCTCGACTCATTAATAAATAATAATCGAGCTAAACTAGAGCTCCAATCATTATGAAACTTGTTTTAATTTATCAAAATACTCAACTTCCTAAATATTTATTTTTAATAAAATAACTATAATAAAAATACTTAAAACTGACATAAAAGTACAAATATCTAATTAGTGAAAAAAAAATGCAATCATAAAATTGAGCATTACATATATTACAAAGATATTAAAGATATTAATTAATAAAAAATATATTTTATATAATACGAAAATATTAGGTTATGTTATTCATGAGTATATTTATTTTAGTCAATTTGAATAAGTATAAAGTTTAGAAGAGTATTAAAATATATTTTTTGAAATGCCAAAATTATTAAGTTAATAATAATAATAATAATAAAGCTATTTATGAGCCTATTAATCTAGCTATTCACGAGCTTATAATCAAGTTGTTTGTGAGCCTAATCGAGCTAAGCTTAATTTTACTCAAACTTAGCTCATTTAATCGCCAAGCTTTAAAATAAGATTTAAGCTTGATTTATTTATAAAGCGATTTGAACGTGAATATGTTTTTATCGAGCTGAACACCAAGTCTTTCACGAACATTTTAGCTCATTTACACCCCTATCCATGGCCAAATCTATTCTTAATAGTTAGAAATCTTGCATTTAATATGTTGTCAGACAAGAATCATGTTCATAGAGCCTTGATCGCAGTTGCAATTCACTTTTCACAATTAAGACTAAAGAATCACAGTCGCAATCTTTAAATATCTCAAATAGCTAGTTTCGCATGGCAGGTTTTTGTTAATGGATCAAGTATCAATTGGAGCTCTTTTCTGCCTTATGAATGTCACATTCACAACCTCTTGATAGCTATCACGATTCTTTGTTCGCATATGAATCACAAGTGCAACTATCGCCTCAAACTCTTCTATGTCTCATCTCATTTTGCTTTTAATTAATTCGCGGTCATGACGTACTAGGTTACGGTCGCTATTCAATTGTTGGGAGTGCTATTTATAGGCTAGTTTCTTAACATAAAAAATTTCTTAAGATTCTTGATTTGTAACATTTTCTAAGTATCTTGTTTGCAAAATAGACACTTAATTAATTTGATTGTCAATATCAAAATAGAGATTGACTTTTGAATAAATTGTTACCTAATTTAGTTCAACATTGTTCATGCATTCTAAAACTTTACAGTATATTAAATTTATATGCTATAATCTTACTTTAACATCCTATTCTTAGATCAGGCTCTGCGCCACCCTCAAGTTCCTTTTCAACTCTTAATTTCTCCATCATTTAAAATCAAAAGAATGTCCATCAATAACTTCTTAATAACTTTCTAATCACTTTATATCTAAGCATCATGACCTAGGTTCTGATCATCATCAAGGCATGTTCGTCTACCTCAGGCTCATTGGATCCAGCGATCTATCCTCTAGACCCATTTGAAAATTTTTGAAGAAAATCAAAAGAAATATCTACACTTTAAATCTTAGGCTTCATTTGAAGATAGGCTGTTTCTTCTGAAGAATCAAATGCTTGAAAGAAAGAGTTCTGGATCAAATCAATTTCTACTGAATTTCAGAGAAAAGCTCAAAATTTAAAATTTTAGAAAGAGAATGTAATTGTTCAAAATAAAATTGAACAATGTTAAGATCTTAAATAGAGGAGAAGTGATTATGACTTCTATTATGAAAAGACGTAAAATTAATCAATAGTCATTTATGGAAAAGACAATTCACATTTGGAAGGTAAATTTTTATTGAAATGGTAACTTTTCTTAAAAATAATATGTCATTAATTATTTGTCATGGTAGATAACCTTCCACCTAATCATGCTTATCAGTTACAACGGAGTATCTTATTCTATCAGACATTAGAGCCCACTAGTTCACCTCATAATCCTCTACTAGTACAGAAGGCTTATACTTGAATCTTCAGCTCATCCTCATAAATATATACTAATATCTAAACTTTATCATCAAGTTTGCAGTTTGTCCTTCTCTTATCTAGTCTAGATTCTGAACAAACGCAAGAATATGATGGTAATTTGATTCACACCTTTCCTTCTATTAGTTGTGTATATTTATACAATGTATGGATACATTAATTCCTACAAATCTGGGAAAATCAACAGTAATTAAATCCCTGATTAAGTGCTAATGAATCTCTAATTAGATGGGATGAGATCAAGTCAAGATACATGCTTATCACCCCCCCGCAAACTGATGGGAGGAACAACCTTCAGTTTGAACTTAAGATCAAGAAAGCGAGCTTTGGACAGTGGTTTAGTAAGTAAATCAGCAAGTTGATCTGTCGTAGGAATATAAGAAACTTGGAGTTGTTTTTGTCGAACTTGATCACGAACGAAGTGAAAATCAAGTTCAAGGTGCTTAGATCGAGAATGAAAGACCGGATTGGCTGCCAAATAAGTGGCAGAAACGTTATCACACCAAATGCGAGGAACAACGGATGATTGTTGCTTGAGTTCAGTGAGCAGTCCTTGTAACCAATAAATTTCAGAAGCAGCAGTCGCCAATGCCCGGTATTCAGACTTAGTGCTGGAGCGGGCTACAGTTCTTTGCTTTTTGGAGCACCAGGATATTAAATTAGAACCATGAAACACAGCATATGCAGAGGTGCTTTTCCGATCAAGTTTGTCACCTCCCCAATCCGCATCACTAAACGCAAAAAGTTGAGGAGCAATGGAGGAACGAAGGAGTAAACCATGATCAGCTGTGCCATGTAAGTAGCGAAGAATTCGTTTTACCGCTTGCCATTGTTGGACAGAAGGGGAGTGCATAAATTGAGACATTTTGTTGACTGCCATAGTAATATCAGGCCTAGTTAAGGCGAGATATTGCAACATACCCACAATTTGACGATATAATTTGGAGTCTTCAAAATTTTGACCACACTCTTGATAGACGGATGATTGAGGAGTAGCAGGAGTACTCACAGCAGTGGCGTCATGCATGTTGGCCTTACGGAGAAGTTCACCAATATATTTGGTTTGTGATAAATGAAGACCCGCAGAGTTGTAAGATGCCTCGACGCCGAGAAAATAATGCAGTACACCCAGATCTTTGAGAGCAATTTTGCAACTGAGTTGCTTGATGAGACGATGAAGAAGTGATGAAGTGGAGCCTGTTAAGATTAAATCATCGACATAAACCAGACAGTAAGCAAGTTCAGAATGCGAGGAGTAAATAAACAGTGAACTGTCAGCCTTGGAACCTTGGAACCCGATGTCCTGCAAAGCCTTCGTGAGACAAAAATACCAAGCTCGTGGAGCTTGCTTGAGGCTGTAAAGAGATTTCTTTAGAGCACACACACAGTCTGGTTTGGAGGTGGCAATGAATCCTTGCGGTTGTTCCATAAACACGGGTTCCTCAAGAGTTCCATGTAAGAAAGCATTTGAAACATCCAATTGACGAATGCTCCAATGATTATGAGTAGCAATGGAAAGAACCAAGCGTACTGTAGCTGGTTTAATTACCGGACTAAATGTCTCAATGTAATCAAGACCCGGTCGTTGATGGAAGCCCTTGGCCACTAAGCGAGCCTTGTAGCGATCAATTGAACCATCTGACTTTGTTTTTATTCGAAAGATCCACTTACAACCTATAACGTTTGGAGCACACGAGCGAGGAACCAAGTCCCAAGTGCCATTGGACATAAGTGCATCAATTTCAGCTGACATAGCTTCCCTCCAAACTGAATGTTTGACAGCTTCAGTGAAAGTAGTTGGTGTATCCATAGAAACCACAGAATTATAAATTTTAGGCTTCAAATTTCCAGTTTTGGACCGCGTAATCATCGGATGTTGATTGGTAGAAACGGGAGGCTGTGATTGAGTTGGTAAGACTATAGCAGAGGATTGATGGTCGATGGTTTCTTGTGGAGCTGAGTGACTTTGATCAAGGATAGTATTATTTAGCGGTATATGTGATGAAACCGCAGTGTCTGGCAGTGTCTGATTTGTATTATCAAGAAGAGGAGGAGGCAAAGGTATCGTTGTGGAGCCAGATGTGGAAGAACGTGGTCGGAGCAATGGTGAAATAATCTGAAATGGAGGTGGTGTGCCAAGGATAGAGGAGCAACCATCACTATCTTTGAATGGAAAATCCTGTTCATCAAATAAAACATGGCGTGAGTAGAAAATTTTATTTGTAGATAAGGACAGGCACTTATATCCCTTATGAAGAAGACTATACCCAAGGAAGACACACTTAGTAGAACGTGGTTCAAGCTTATTCTTGGTGTAAGGTTTTAACCATGGATAACAACAACACCCAAAAACACGAAAAAAATCATAGTCCGGAATACGTTGAAAAATCATTTGATAGGGTGATTTATGGTTCAGATTGGGAGTAGGCAGTCTATTAATTGTATAAACAGCAGTGGCAAAGGCATGATCCCAATATTTGGTTGGTACAGATGCATGAAATAAATAAGCTCTCCCAGTTTTAGTAATATGCCTATGTTTTCTTTCCGCACATCCATTTTGTTCTGGGGTGTGCGGACAAGAACTCCGTTGTACAATCCCATTGTCAGCTAAATAATGTTGAAGAGCTTGAAATTCCCCACCCCAGTCAGATTGAAATTGTTTGATGGGTTTGCCAAAAAATTTTTCGACAGTATTCCGAAACTTGACAAAACATGAAAAAACATCCGATTTCTTTTGAAGAAAATATATCCATGAATATTTGGTAAAATGATCAAAAAACAACACATAATACAAGCAACCATCAGTTGTAGCAATAGGGGCAGGACCCCATAAGTCAGAACAAATTAACTGTAATGGCTCCGTAGCAACAAAGGTCGAATTAGAGAATGGAAGCTTATGGGATTTACTAACACAGCAAGTCTCACATAAAGATTTGACCATTTTATTAGAAGCATTTATTTTATTCAAAGATAAAATCTTAGAAACAGTTTTAGAATAAGCATGGCCCAACCGGGCATGCCAAGTAGATAAAGAAACTAAATTGCAAGCTGGTGTGGCTGTTTTGGACGCCAAAGTATAGAGACCATCTCTAACGTGCCCCTTGTGTAGAATTTGCTTCGACTGAAGATCCTTTATCACAAAAAAATTAGGAAAGAACTCAAGTGAGACATCATTTGAAATTGAAAATTGACGAACAGATAATAAATTTGTTTTAGACGAGGGAACATGTAAGATATTATCCAAGAAAAAATCATGAGAGTTCAAAGAAATATGAGTAGTGCCAGTATGAGAAATAGGTAAGCTTTTACCATTTGTGAGAGCAACTTCATCGGTGCCGGAATACTCTGAATGAATCCCTAGATTTTCCAATTCGGATGTCAAGTGATGAGTTGCTCCGCTATCAACGATCCATGGTTGAGATGTACCAGATGGAGAAGAAGAAAAATTGCTCACTGGTTTTGAATTTTGGCGATTGTATTTTGGACTAGAACAGATATTGGATGTGTGACCTTGCCCTCCACAATTATAGCAAACAGGAGTAAAATTCTCAGAATTTGAGGAAGTACGCCCTCGTCCAGCATTATTGAACTGTCCACCACGTCGACCACCACGTCCACGACCCCTTGAGTTACCCCGATTGGAAGCATAGTTGCTATAGTGTGCTACGGCTGGGGTATTAACAGCAGGTTCAGAAATTTATAGCTGCATCTCTTCTGAAAGAAGCAAACCTAACAGATCATCAAACGAAATAGAGGCAAGACGAGCCTCAATATTTCGCGTAAAAGGTCGATATTCAGCTCCAAGACCTCGAAGAATATAATCAATAAGATCATCCTCAGACACAGCTGCATCTAACGCCAACAATTGATCATAAATCTGCTTTGCACGACTCATATAAATAGGAACAAAATCAGAGCCTTTTGCTAAGGCATGGAGAGAAGTTTTAAGAGTTCTGATTTGAGCTTTCGAACCAGATGCATACTGAGTTTTCAGACGGGACCAAGCTTCACATGCTGTTGTAACACCAACAACCTTGGACAGAACCGATTCAGAGAGAGAACTCAGTATCCATCCAAGAACAGTCTGATCTTGGATAAACCAATCGAAATAAGCTGGGTTAGGTTTGTTATCAATAGATTTTGGTGGAGGATCAACGGATCCATCGACATGATGATAAAGTTGTTGGCCATGAAGAAGAGGAGTGATTTGCGTCTTCCATAAGAGATAGTTGGAAGAAGTTAATTTGATGGTGACATGATTTTGTATAGATGGGATTGATGTGGGCAGTGCTGTTGCAGAACTCGTGGTAGCCATTTGGACAGAGGGACAAAGAGAAGAAGAAATCACAGAACCTAAATTTGAGTATGAGGCTCTGATACCATGAACAAACGCAAGAATATGATGGTAATTTGATTCACACCTTTCCTTCTATTAGTTGTGTATATTTATACAATGTATGGATACATTAATTCCTACAAATCTGGGAAAATCAACAGTAATTAAATCCCTGATTAAGTGCTAATGAATCTCTAATTAGATGGGATGAGATCAAGTCAAGATACATGCTTATCAGATTCACCCTACTCTCTTCTCAAATCTATAAAGATCCTTGGCCTCATCATCTAGCTCCTAAAAACTCATCTTACATTCGCTTTGCTGAATCGAACCCATATGCTTGTTTGCTTACTAAAATCAAGTCCTTCGCTTATCTTACTCTATATCATATTCATCCATTATGTCAATCCGCCTTATCGATTATCTTGTATGTATTTCTCTTTCATGTTATATCTCTTATAATTTCTACCATCTTCAATACAATCCCGTCTATATAGCCTTATCACCATTATCTATAAATCCTATAAAAATTTCATTTTTTTCATGAACCTTATTCTAATAGTTAAAATTCTAATCACGTTTTGGTTCTCATCTTCATCCTAATATCCCAGCTTTTCGCATCTATTAAAAAAATTAATGTTTGGAATATTGCAATATTATATGCCAAATGATCCAATATTAACAATAATATTAACATTGATATTTAAGTGTCTAATGGATAAACCACAAATCTTTTTTTTAAAGTTAAAGAATATGATAGTTTTTTGTATTCTTCACTTTTTGATTTTTTTTTTCTGATTTCAAACTTTAAATTATATAAATAAATATATTTTAACAATATATATATATATATATATATATATATATATATATATATATATATATATATATATATTATAATTGAGAACAAAAGTAACAAATCAACAAGAAGTCCACAACAATACCCAACCGAACTTAAGTATTGAAAATTCTTAATTGGTTTTTAAATTTAGAATTTTTTTCCCCAAAGAAAATATATTAGCATTCATTAATCAACCAAAAAACCCAATATTAATTTGAACGTTAACACATTACAGGTAAGACCGTAGGAAATCATAAAAAAAAACTACTCATAAAAAAGTTATAGACACTAGGCATAAAACCCAAAAAATAACCAGGCCTAAAGCTTGAGAAACATTTTCTTTTCCACTTTTGCCTTTGATGCTGGATCTACTCCTAGTTGCCATCCTCATCACCAGCCATCGCATCAGTGTCCGTGGTAGATAAGGCCTCACCAAGAACAAAATGGCAAAGTAAAAAAAAAAAAAAAGTATTGATAATAAGGATTTTTCACTCTCCACTACAAAAAAAAGATCAAGGCAGCGGTTATCTGAAGGGGCGATCTTCCTCTACCACGATATGACCAAAGACTAGGAGAAGGCTAGCCACCATTAGTGGCTCGAAGACTCAACAAAAGCAAAAATAAAACCATGAACGATCCAAAGAAGTCTCCCAAGCCCATCCCCCACCCTCCAACATCCTATCATCGATCTCAGAGGAGTGGACTAGACATCACTGGAAATGGAGGCGGACTTAATGCCGCAGATAACTTTAGAGGCCATCGTTTTAGATCCAAAATTCCAAGAATATGAGCAACAAAACACCATCAATGACTTTATTAAGATCTAGAATATGCATTAACCATAGAAAAAGCAATGAGAAAATGAAAGATTGGGTATTCCCACTGGTGGCATAAGCCACCGGGGGGTCCCTAACAATTATTTAGAATTTGATTGATGTATGCAAACAACTATTTGTACAAAAGAAATAACAAGAAAATAGTAGTTGTTAGCCATTATATATAATAGTTTCAATGAAGAAACATTTACATCCTATCATATTGGAATAAAAATTTATAAGAGAAAACATAAAAAAGTATCATGTGATTTGATATTTTTACATTTATATGTTTGTGGAATTTTTTTAACAAAAAGATATATGTGATTTGATTTGTTAAGACTTTAAAATCTACAATTATAATATCGTTAGTTAAAACTGACGTGTCATAGTCAACGTTGATGTGGTGTTGATGTGGCACTTGCGAGTCTCACTTTTTTATTTTTTAAATAACCATGTGGAAAAAAAAAAGGAGCTTATAAGTATCATATCAGCGTTAACTAATGGTGTTAATTGTGTAGACTTTAAATTACTAACGAAATAACTCATATATCCCTTTTTATCAAAAAATTTTTAGAGATTCATACGTTTGAAAGGATCAAACACCGTGTTTTTTTTTTTTTTTTGTACTTTCCCCAAATTTATATGGACCATACATGAGAAATCTAAATTTATAAAAACAAGTTCTAAAAATTTTAATGGAAACCATTGGGATTTGGGGGACCATGATCCTTTCTAGTTTCATAATAATTCTGTCTTGATTTTTGATGTATCCAAAAAAAACATATAATGCATAAATAGCACCTTATAAAATCATTTCAACCTAAAATAAAATAAAATAAAATAAAAGGCAAACATGACAGATCCATTGTATGTAGTTCTAATGCACAGTGGCGGACCTAGGGGGTGGCTTGTGGTGGTCATCGTCCTCTCCAACTTTTAAAATCTTTTAATTATATATAGATATTTTATTTTATTTATAATTAGTCTCCAATATAGCCATCTTAAAACTTGTAAATTTTATCTGTGCTCTCCCAAACTTTTTTAACCCTATGTCTGGAAAAATAAAAAATAAAAGAAAAAAGAAAACAAAGGTGAAAAATAAAAGTTGAAAGTAATTTTTCTTATTTAGAAAATGAAGAAAAATAATAAAAAAAAGTAAAATATATATTATTTTCTTTCAAGTATTTTCTTTTCAAAATGATGAGAAAATGGAGAGAGACAAATAAATAAATACAATAATTAAATTTAAGTGAAATTCAAATTTAAATTATAGAGATGTAAGATTAAAATAATAATTATAATATTTCAATTATATATATATATATATATATATATATATATATATATATATATATATATATATATATATATATATATATATATATATATTATCCCATATACAAGTAATTTTCTTTTTAACCTCCAAATTTTTTAAATATTTTTTATGGTATATATATTTTTATGTTATTTATAAATATTTTCAATTTTTAAATTTAAAAATTTTATTTTTTATTTTATTTATTAATTACGTACAAATAATATTGTTGCATAAAATCTAAATCCGGAGTCTGTCACTGCGAGCGCGCCTACATACTTTTTTCACTTTGATTAATTACCAGCCATATATAAGAATCTTAAATTATTTGATGTGACTGTATATTGACATGAATTTAATTTGTACCTCACACGGTTGCACTATTATTTATTTTTAATTATATTTGATTTTCAATATAACTATTATTATAAATTTTAATTTTAATTTTAATCAATTTTCTTAATTTTTAAATATGTTATTCTCTAGTAAATAAAATAAAGAAGAGTGAGTTTAGTTTTAGCTTCCCACATTAATAATATAGTATGTGTGAAATATAAGAATTAGTATGTTTCTTTAAAACTATAATAATTTTAAAATGTATACATATTTTTTCTCTTTATATATGTATTTATACATTTTTAAAGTAAAAAATACATCTAAATTATTTAAAATCTTTATTTAGTTTTGTAATTTTTATTAAAAAATTATGAAAATGAATTCAAATACAAATGAAATCACATAAATACAAAGATCTTATCATTGGAGTCTTTAAATAAGATGATCTCCATCTAAATACTGTAATCTCATTAAAAAAAAAAAAAAAGATTTATGAAGTAGAAAGAGAAATCTTTAGCAAAATAGCATCCCTCTAGCAATGCTTTAGGTTTGGTAGGATCATAGGTTATTTCATGATTAAACCCATGTGCATATGTTAATTGATTAATTAATTGATGACTATACAATATAATATTACATAATTTATGAGACTTTGCATATAATTTATAAAAGGCTTTATTTTGGCTTTAGGGGGGGCTTAGATCCCAGCTTAAAGAGACAAAAGGGAAGAGATTCTTTGGAAAAATCTCAGCTTTGGAGACAAACTTGCTTTGTGAAAATAATTTTTTAATATCATTTACAAGGATTTTGAGAACCCATTGGGAAAGTTCACTTGCATATTTGGTCAAACCAATATTTCAAGTAACAAGAGTAGCTAACCCACTTTTCAAACATGGTGCTATGTGTGTATATATAAAAGAAAATTTTAAGTTACTTTTGGTCTAATTATTATTTTTTATATATTTAATTAATTATAAATTGATATTTTAAAATTTATTATTATATTCATATTTTATTTAATATAAAAATATTAATTTTTTTCATATATAATTTTCACATTAAAAATCTGATGTGTATATATATATATATATGTATATATATATATTCTTTAAAAAAAGTTAAATTAGTTAAATATTTGCTCTCTAAAAAAAAGGTAAGTATAAATAAAAGAAAATAAAAAATAATGCCCAACTTGCATATATTTGACAACATATAAAAGGAGGTCCCACCATTTTACTCAGTTCATAGGTAGAGAGAATTATTTATCACATACCCATGTGGAGAGCATTTTTTGTTCCAATCATAGATGATAGGGTAGTGGTGATTATTTATATATATATAGAGAGAGGATTTTCTTTTAAAAACATAATAATAATAATAATAATAATAATAGTGGAATAACAGCTATCCAATTAGGGAATCATATGTGGGAACAAAATCTTACTATAATAAATATTCATCATCGCCATAATTAATCATGGTTAGAGCAGCATAATAGTAACTAAATTATACGTACTGGTTCATAATCCTACTTAATTTCTTTTTTGAAAAAGATATGTGTTTGAAATTACTATTGGAGTTTAAAAAATGCTTTTAAAATTTTTTTATTTAATTAATTAATTTATATTATTTTTATAAATAGTTTTTTAAAATATATTTTTGAGAAAAAATATTAATTTATCTGCTTATGATAAAAAGTAATTTTAAAAATAATATAAAATTTTTTATTAAAAAAAGTTTTTGTTAATTTCAACCTTAAATGAGCCTTTAATTAAGTAGATTTTTTTTTTCTGCCTATACTAAGCATATGTTAAATTAACGAGTGATAAAATATTTAATAAATATGATTTTTCTATCTATTTTTTATCTAGTGAAAATGTATCGATATTTTTTTATTTTTATATCATCGCATTATATTGATATATATTTAGTGTAAGTAAATAGTCGCTTACTAGTTTTATTTATTTCTTTTTGACATAACATGGTTCATAGGTAAACAAATCCACATTTGTTTTTATGTAAAACTAGTATTGCATTTATCATGACTAGACAAATTTGAAGGATCTCTTATTGCCCTTAATTATATACTGAGGTTAAAATTGATACTATTTTCACAAGAAAGATTATAAAATATAAAATAAATCGATTGAGATTATATATTATGAAGCATATGCAAATTCAATTTGTATTCTCTAAATTTACACCATATCCAAATATATAAATTTACAAAATTATTCTTCTTGAAATGTCACGTAATTAAATTTGACTAAAACAATTAATTGATTTTGATTAAATTAAAAAAAAAAAAATATTATCACCTATCTAATTTTACAAGGTCAAAAAACTCTCAAATTAATCAGAACATGACCCAAAATTCTTTTAAGTGTCAATCAATGATAACTCCAACTTCTCATTTGCAAATCTAAATTTCCAAACTCAAACTAATCCATCTTGAATTTAACTGACTCAATATATTTGTTACTTTTTACGATACAATTGGACTAATCTAATACAATTGATATGCTCAAGATGAATTCTGATTTTAAGTATATTGTTAGGCAATTTTTGATACTTGTAAAGGAAAAAATTAGAGAGTCTAGGCGATTTACTTGGGGATTACTCTGATGTTTAAATCAATAGTTTTTGAGTTAGGATCTCAGAGTTTAGAGTTATCTCTTTATGGAAATTTAAAATCTATTTTTAGTGATATCTTATGATTTAGATTCTTATTAGGAGAAGATTTATCTATTTTATTTGTAAATAGATTTTCCATAGTCATATTATAATTAGAGAATGACTCATTTTATTAGTGGTCTAGTAAGATATGGATTTTTTAAGCGAGTTTTCAGCTCGCATAGGATAACCAATTCAAATAAATATGTAACAATAATAATTAATTATTAAATACATATTTTATAATAAAAAAAATCAGAACTTGATATTTCTTTCTCGGTATTTTTTAGCTTTGCTAAAATGTGTGCAAATTTATGTTCACGCCTCATTCAACCATGCGTCACACCATAGTTTATTTAAACATGGAGATAAATTTACCCACACTTTAAAGTACTTAATATAATCAACTGAAAATTAATTAATAATATCATATTTCCATAAAAAGGAAGAAAAAAAAAATTCTCCAAGTTCCAATTCTTTATCTCCATTCATTATTGTAAGAATTATTTGGAAACCATTGACATATATATTGAAGGGTATAGAGAGCAAAAAAATGCAATGTAACCATTAATAATAAAGCCTATTGCAAGAGAGGATCAGACATAAGTAAATAATCTTCAGAGAATCTAGCGGACAGACGCTTGACTCAAATCTTTGATGATGATGATGTAGAAGTGGAAAAAGATGTTTATCTCTTTCAATTCTCAAAGTTTTGATATAACAATTTATTAGTAAATGAATTTGAATGAAAGAGGTGTGAGGGACCCTGAAAGCAACTTCTTCTTAATTTGTAGGTCCACAAGAATCATCTATATCACTTCAAAAAGAGGTATCTGTCTCTTGATGAGAAATCTCTTTCACTATATAAATTAAATTAATTCATTACCATCAAGACTTTTCTTCTTTTTTGGTTCCCATACTTTCTATCCAACTAGAAATACCTAAATCAAAACGTTTCAATCTTAGGTTGGTCAATAACTATAGTACTACCCTAATGCAAACCCAACTGGGAATCTTCCAATTATATATTTATTTATATATAAATACAAAGAATTGTTGTTATACATAATTATTAGGAATCGCAATATTCCTATACCCACTCACTTGTATAATTGTCTAATGTTTTGATACAGTGCTATAATCAACCAACTTGACTTGCCATTGTCTCCTAGACCCTTGTTTTTTCCTTATCTTTTGTTATTATTACTATTGCCTATAGTATATGCAATTAATACTCATCAAATCTAGTTTCCCAATTGTGTCAAGTTGAACATAAACTTAAAGAATTATTTGTACCCACATAATTTTTTTTTTAAAATATATATATATATATATATATATATATATATATATATATATATATATATATATATTGAACATAAACTTAAAGAATTATTTGTACCCACATAATTTTTTTTTAAAAAAATATATATATATATCAGATTATACTATGGTTCACTAAATACAAGAATATATGTTGATATAACGAATAAACCGTTAGATAAACGGACAAGAGGCTTGAATAGATTTTATAAACCTTAAAAAGAAATAAGGAAACAAAGTAATGCAAAATTGGTCAATTATGTGTGGTTTAATTGATCTTCTCATTTCCTGTAAGAGTATAAAAAGTGAAAAGTTTTATGTTCGACTTTTTTAAATAAAAAAGTTTTCACTAATTTAATAAGAGATGTTAAAAAAAAAACTAAATGTTAGAAGAGAAAACTATTTCTTATTATATAATCTAATGTGTTTTTATTGAGTATTCACTTTCTTAATATAGAAAAAAAGTAATGCAAAATTGGATCATTACCTAATTCCTAAAATTAGGCCTAAACAAATATAGTAGTTCAAACAAGGCTGCTCTAGTATTTTAGATGCTCTAGATAATTCCAAAACACGAGGCCCTTAATCTTTTATTTCTCTATGTAAATATTTTTTTTAATAAATTTGAAATCCAATAAATTCTATAAATTTAAAATACAATATAATAAATAATTCTTAAATACAAATAATAAATAATTCTTAAATACAAATAATTAATTATCACTAAAATCCAATAAATTAACTCCAACATATATTTTTTTTTATAGTAAGAGTCAATATTATTAATAATAATAAAATGGAGAAAAACATAATGTTGGGATGTAACCTTTCCAAGCCAATAGATGTAATCTACTCAAGTCAATAGCTACCCCAAATATACTTTAAAAAATCTAAACATCTCAATATGATATGTAAAAATCTCAGGAATCTCAATATTAACGGTAAAAAAAAAAGCTTAGTCAAATTTAAAAAAAAAAAAAAAAAAAGAGAGTACAGCGCAAATTAAAAAAACAATACGTGGAAGATGAATGGATGAGTTAAATGAATGCAACTTTGTCCAAATAAAAAAAAAATTAGCTCTGTTATTAACAAAACTTTTGAAAAATAATTTTTAAAAATATGAGATCCCCTGATCAGGGAAGCTACAGGCAGCTGCTTAGATGACCTCTTTTTGAAATTGGGCCTTAGTTGAAATGTAACCTAAAATATAAAATTTTAAGGTAAAATGACCTCATCTAGACTAGCCAAACAAAATGTTATAATGCATTTAAATCAATATTTTTCAATACATTTATAGTTCTCATTACTTATTCTGAATAAGAAATTAAAGCCCTTTGAGTGTACTATACTAATAAATTCTGAAACTAGCACCTCGTCACTTTTGCTTTTGTTGATCCAAACAGTTCAGAAATTTTATATTTACTTTCTTCATATCATACACATACACAAACATGGTCTAATGATAAATACATAAAAATAATAGATATAAATTTAATTTTCCATCTACCAGTATATATATCATTTTATGGAATGTAGGGCCCATTTGATTAATTAATATATGGATCTGATTAAGCATACTAAGACAATCCAAAAAGCTTATGATCAGTAAATTCTTCAGGTGAATGATTTAGTGTTCTGTCTCATCTTGTTTTTTAATATGCGTTTCCACGTAAGTATGTATTAGCATATCAACAATAGGAGTGCAAACATAATAGTTTATGAAATTTACTAATTTCAAGTTACATTCTCAATATGCACGTTAAGACATAGTCTAATGATAAGTGTATATACAACTTAAATAATAAATTAAGTTTGATTCTCCTTCTCTTAGTAAAAAAAAAAAAAAAAAGTTACAATCACAATATTAAATTAAAAGGATTAGTAATCCACTAAATATAGAAATTACTTTAATTAATATAGTACCTACAACTAACAGCATTGAGTTACTATAAAAATGATTCAACATTCAGTGTTTTAAGCATTTGATTGGAGAGACTTCTCCATATTTAATTCCAAAATTAGAAGTGATAAATTTTAAATCTCTGAATTTAATTTTTGAATTTTAATTTATAATTTTTTATATATATTTAATGTTTTATAAAATTTAAAAGGACTTACATTTTGCTGTAGGGGTGGTCATAATCGGTTCATTGAACTATTGGCATATATTTAAAACCGAATCGGTTGTGTTGGTTTTTATATTTTCTAAACTAAACTCGAAACATTTTTATCGGTTATATTAATATTTTGAAATCAGACATAGTCTTTAAATCAATAAAAGCAAACAGTTATGTGTCAAACATTCAATCGGAGTCAAATTGAAGATTGAATTGTAATTAAATTAAATATATAATAAATATTATATAAAATATATTATCACTACAAAAATTTGATAGTTTACCAACGAAAAAATCTAATGGTAAACTCAAAAAATCTGTCGGTGGTTCTATTTATGTGGTTTACAAAAAACCACGAGCAGTAAATTATTCTATTGTCGTTAAAATATTTACTGACAAAAAAAAAAAAAAAAAAAAAATCCTCAGTAAATTACTGATAGAATTTCCATATGCAAAGTGTTGTTCAGTTATTGGTAAAATAATTTAGGCTGTCGAAATTTTTGTGGGGATATCGACGAATAAATTATCGATGAAAATTTCTCCGTAATCCGTCGATAAATTGTTAATGTAACTTTGTAAATAGTTTTTTAAAAAATAAAACATTCCATTGGTAATACATCGTACCTTCGAAATATTTTTGTTAAAGATTTTCCTGCATTTTTTCAGTACTCCATTGATAAAAATATTTTTGTTAAAATATATATATATTTTTTAAAAATAAAAATTTAAAATTTATTAGCACAAAAGCAAAGAAATCATAAAATAAATTAGGAAGTTTAAAAAATTCAAAACTAAAAAAAACTAAAATTATATTTCAAAACTAGAAAAATAAAATAAAATGAACCTGAGAGGATAAAAAAGAAAAGCATAAACTAAATTAAAAATAGCATAATTATAAATGTTGTGTATGAACTTTTCGCATTTTTTTTTATTTTAATATCTAGACTAAATTTTTTTGCAATGAAGTGTTTTTTGAATACAACAAATCCTTATTAATCAAATGTTTTGCTCTAATTTGGGAGTTGCTTGAGTGTTGACTCAACTTTATAGAATCCATTATATCACTAATAGCCTTTTAAATTTCCACCAACAAACTGAAATAAAAAGACAAAATTATCCTTATCTCTTTCAGCTTCTTTTCTCTTCTCATTTCTTATCTTCTTTATTGTAAATCTCTAAAATATTGTTCATAGTCTTTTGTTTCAAAACGAAGTTAAAGATGAACATAGAGTCCAACTTCTACTACTAATCACAAGTTTCACCATGTCTTATTTTTGCTTATTTTCATTATCAAATGAACATACATAGAATATACTGCTTATCATGAAGACACACAAATCTAAAGAGAGAACTAAAAAACACCTTTTTCTCTCTCTTCAATATATTTATATTTTTTTCTCTTTGTAAAATTGACATAAGCTCTTCTTCTTCACCTTCTCTCTCTATAAAATCCCAAATCTAAAAGAAAAGAAGTTAAATTCATTATTACAATTCAAAATCCAAAAGTAAAAATATCCATTGATCATCATATTTTCAAAATCCATCTTTTTAAACTTTCTGCATTAATGGCTTCTCACTATAATTCCTATGATTCAAGATCTTCAACCTCTTCCTATTTCTCCGACTCATCTTCTTCTACCAAACTAAATTACCACCCATCAGAGAAAATAAGTACTCAAGCACTAGGGAAATCCAAATCATCAAGTCTATCATAGACCAAGATCAAAAGTAAAAGTAAAGATCACATCTTGAGCTCAATGGTCAATAAATTTATGGAGAAGAAATCGACAAGGAAAGCGTCTTCCAACAAAGATCCAGTAGGATTATTGATTCCATCTTATTTGATAGCGGGGGACTTGAAGAAGACGACAAGGAATACCTTCATTGGTCTGTAGAAAAAAATTGTTTGGGAAGGAGAAAGAGGAAAAAAGAATTGTAAAGGTGTTATTTGAGGTGAAAGGGAATTGCAATAATGGCAATACAAGGACATTGGCTATGGTAATGAGGAGTGAGAGAAGATGAAGAAAAATCTAATAGTTGGCGGAGTGGTGGAGTTATCATTGATTTTTTTTTTTAAGGATTTATAGGAAAGAAGAAGAAGAAGAAGAAGAAGAAATGAGAGGAGGAGAGAAGTTGGGAGAGATAAGGGTAATTTTGTGTCCTTATTTTAATTTATTAGTGAAAAGTTGATGTGGAAAGTTTGTTAGTAATATAATAGGTCCCACAATGCTGAGGTAACACTCAAGCAATCCCAAATCGGAGCAAAGTACTTGATTGATAGGGATTTTTCCGTTTAAGTATTTGATTGCAAAAAAAATTAGTTGAGACACTAAAATAGAAAAATTTAAAAGTTCATATATGAAATTTATAATTATGACATTAAAAATTTAGTAAGATAAACAATTTACTAAATTTATGTTATAGTTTATTAAATTATAAAATAAAATTAGTAAACATGGAAGATTTACTTAAAAATTAAATTCAGGATAAAAATTTATTAAATCTTTTCAAAATTGCATTAATATATTTCTTATGCTATAAAAAATCTAAAAAATATAAATAACAAAGTATAAAAATTAAAGAAATAATAAAAAAATAACAAATTAGAATAAATTTAATAATTTTGTCTATTAAAGAGTTTGAAGTTTAGGAAGTAAAATAGAATAAAGAAAGAATAATAAAAAAAAGAGAATAAGAATATTAAGAGAAAATGAAAAAGAAAATAAAGAAGTAATAAAATGAGAAAGTAAAAAAAAAAAAAAAAAAAGGAAGTGAGAAAGAGAAATTAGCTAGGAGTGTAAATGAGCCGAGTCGTTTGCGAGTAGCTCAATGTTCAGCTCGATAAAATCTCATTTACGTTCAGATAACTTTATAAACGAGTCAAGTTTGAACCTTATTTTAAAACTTGGTGAATAAATGAGCCGAATTTGAGCAAAGTGAAGCTGGACTTATTTAGACCCGTGAACAGTTCGATTATAAACTCGTGAATAAGCTCGCAAAAAGCTTGATTAATATGCTCATAAACAACTTTATTATTATTATTATTATTATTATTATTATTATTAACTTAATAATTTTTGTACCTAAAAAATATATTTTAATATTTCTATAAATTTTTTACTAATTCAAATTGATTAAAATATATATATTTCTGATTAACATAACTTAATATTTTTATATTATATAAATTTTTTTTATTGATTAATATCTTTATAATACATGTAATGCTCAATTTTATGATTATATTTTTTCACTAATTGGATGTATTTACTTTTATATTAGTTTTAAGTATTTTCATTCTAGTTATTTTATTAGAAATTAATATTTAGAAAATTGAGTATTTTGATAAATTATAAATAAATTTCATAATGAGTCGAGTTTGAGTTTACCTCGATTATAATTTATTAACGAGCTGAGCTCGAGTTAAGCTCGAGTTTTAAGCGAGTCAAGTTTGAACATAATTTTCAAACTCGATCTAAAACTCGAGCTAAAAAAAAAAATATGAACTAAATTTGAATAAGTTAAAACTCGATTCAACTCGACTCGTTTACACTCCTAAATTAGCATGTGAAATAAAAGAAAATGATGAGAAAGAAAGGCGAGAAAATAGCACATGAAGGAAAATGATGAGGAAGAGAAGAGAATTCCTTTTACGGTTTTTTTTATGCAATTTATTGATAGTTTAGTAATGAAAATTTTATCATTGATCAATTTTTCAAATAAAAATTTGGAGAGAAATTTTTTTCAAAATTTTCATTATTTAATGGATTACGAATGAAACCTCATCTGTAATTAATTTTTTTTAAAAGAAAATTAGTTAAATTTTTTTAAAAAAAAATTAGTGAAAATTTGGAGGAAAGTTTTCTTTCAAATTTTTCATATACAAACAAAAATATTCCTTTGGTTAATTAATAAATAAAATTTCATTTATTAATTAACCGATGGAATTTTTCATCATAAAATTAAAAAAAATTTATTTATTAATTTATCGTCAGAATTATTTCGTAGTTAAATTTTAAATAACTGATTTATTAGTTTAATAGTTAAATTTTAAATAACTGATTTATTAGTTTATCTACATAATTATTCCATTCGAAAATTAAAAAATTCATTTATTATTTTACCAACCTAATTTTTTTGTTGGTAAATCAAATAAAAAATTTATTTATTAATTTATCAATGACATTATTCTATTAGTAAATTTTTTCATCGATAAATTAAATGAAAAATTCCTATATTAATTTGATGATGGAATAATTATGTTGGGAAATCAAAAAAAATTATTTATTAATTTATCAACGAAATTATTCCATCAATATATTACAAATTTCATTTATTAAAAAAATTGTTTATTAATTTGCCAATGGAATAATTCTGTCATTAAATTAAAAAAATTCATTTATTAATTTATCGATGAAATTATTTCGCCGGTAAAGAATAAAAATTATTATTTTTATTTATCGAAGAAAAATTATTTCTTTGTAATTATCAAAAATAAAAATAAAAAGTTTATTTTTCTTTTGGTGATGCAAATTTCCCTCGCTAAAACATGGTGTCAAATTTGAACGTCTAATTTAGCAACAAATTTTTTTTTTAGTAGATATTGTCAATAAAGCCATTGGTAATTCATTGCTAATTGCTTGTGTTATTCTTTGGTGCTTTATATCACAACCTGACTCTAGAAGTACGTCACTAGCACTAAAGCATGAGGAAATTTAACATCTCCCGAATCTGTAATTAGCCTAACTAGACTAATCAACAAAGAATCTATAAAAGTCATACTGCAAAAGATTATTTCTCAAAGGCTATGGGCCCACCTACAAATAGAACCTTTATATCACATCATATACAAACATGCATATCATGTTTTAAACATAACAGTCATAACATCCTCCATAGGTATCTATTTAGCAAAGAATATCAACAAACTATAATACAGATAAGTAAATAATAATAGAATACAAGTCAAACTAATGTAATTGCAAAATTTTAGAATAATAAAATACATAACATGTAGATCCAGATAACTTCCAGTGGCAGAGAAGAAGGCTGGGAAACTCAATAATAACAATGACTTCTATGATCATCCTCCAACCTGAAAAAATAGGGAGGTATGGGTGAGCATCTCAACTGATTGAATAATACCAATTAATATTCCTACTTAGTGCTCTAGCAACAATTTATAATATAATACTTATGCAACATGTCATCCAAACAAACAAATCACATAATCATAAAAGGATGAAAATTAGTTTATAGAAACCACACTAAACCTTAATTTAGGAAGCCGATCCCTCTACCTGGCTCTTTGAATTCAAATATTGTCTTTTAGATCCAATAGAGTTGCAGCCATCACTGGCTAAAACCATGCAGTGCTAACCTGACTGACAACAGCATTGAGCAATGAGTAAGCCAATAACCATCATACACTAGTCAAAACTCATCAATCATCATCATAATTAAATTGACATTTCTAAGTGGTCCCTATGTCATCCCAACCCTATCTAGCATACATACGTGATATGCAACATCAATATAATGAGGCAACACACAAATATTAGAATAAGTAATTTATATTCATAATGCTTAACTATACACACACACTCATACACAAAATAAATGCAAGTGCATGGATAATAGGAAAATATATTAGAAAGTATTACTCACAGTACATAATATATATATACACACACACACACAATCATTTATAATAATCAAATTCACATTTTTAAGTGCTTCCTAAGTCATCCCAACCCTATCCAGCATACACATATAATATGCAATATTGATATAATGAGGCAACCAAACACAAAGTTAGAATAAATAATTTATATTCACAATGCATAATAGAAAAACAACTTCCAACATGAAAAGATATAACAAAATTTCCAATATGGAAAAACAAAATAACATAAAAAAAAGTACAATCTAATGCAAAATAATAAAATAAAAAGTATCATCTTAGCAGTAGTAAGCATAAATCCACCCATAAGCATATAGTAGAAATGGAGATGAGGAAGCAATGGTAGAAGTAATGTAACAGATGATGAAATTCAAGCAGAGCAAAATCTTTCTCTTAATCATTGTAAGAGAATTATTTGAGACAGATTAACTATTATTTGATTATTTTTGGAATAAAAAATATTGTATGAATATTATTATATTATATATAATTTATGAATGAAAAAAAAAAGAATTTTGTGTATTAATATTCTATCTAATAATTATGATAATGACAATTATGTTATAAATATAATGGAGAAGAATAAGAATAAAAAATATAGAGAAGGGAATAGTTTTTCTAGTTTTTTCATTCAATAGTATTAAGTCCTTTATATAGAGTACAGAAGAGAAAGAAATAGGAAACTTTTATAATAAGGAAAATACAATTAATACTAATATAGAAACTAGAATATTCATGTATATGGAAAGTCATCAATTAAATTCTATAATATATTATAACACTCTCCCTTGATATCTTTTACAAATAATATGCCTCATCAAAATCTTACTAAGGAAAAACCCTACGGGAAAAAAATCTTAGTTAAGAAAAAAGAGTACATTATTGTTGTAGAAATTTACTTCACAACATTATCTCATTAAAAACCTTGCTAGGAAAACCCAATGGTACAAAACTTAGGCTAAGAAAAAAAGAATACAATGTACTAAAATCTCCCCCTTATAAAAAAGAGCACATGCCAATTTTGTTGACTAATTTTTCAAATGTGGTTATGAGGAGTGCATTTGTAAACAAATCTGTCAAGTTGTCAAACCGTATATTTAATAATGTTTAAGTAATATACACATATAATAATTTATTTATAGTACTCTCTTAGAATATTACTTGCACTATGAATATGCCTCGTTAAAAAGCTTGCTAGAAAATCCAGTAGGAAAAAATATAGCTAAAGAAAGAGTACATTTCATGTGCTATTTTGTCATTATACAGATTGCCTCATTAAAACCTTTGTCCAAGAAAACTTTGTGGGACAAAAACTTGACAAAAGAAAAAGAGTACAATTATATACTAATTTGCTCCCCCCAATGAGGACAAATTTTAACACGGCGTATACTAATTGATGAAATAATGCCGTTTAAATACAACATTATCTAAAGACTTAATACATAAGTCTGTTAGGTTGTCACTCAGGCGAATTTGGTGGATATCTCTTATGAAACTTATGTATATACAAGAATTTGGGTGAAGTTTATGTCTACTTCGTTACTCTTGATATAACCACCTTTAATTTGTGCAATACAAATTGTATTAATCTTAAAATACAATAGGAGTACCTTTTAGTGAGGTACTTCAGGATTATAAAAATTTTTATAAAATTGCAATACTACTATAAGTGAATACATAGTCAGTCTAAAATCTATCATCATGGAGATTAAGCAAATAACCAAAATTCGCATATGGACCAATTTCAAATATAAATCATAATATTAATAGTATATTGAAGATAACTTTTTACACCACTCTAATATCTCTTAGTAGATGCAGAGCTATACTTAGTTACAAATTTTTCTTACAAATACAATTTCAGGCTTGATGTAATTTGCAATATACATGAGTACCCCTATAGCACTTCTTTATAGTACTTCAAAACCAAATAGCTCTTTGTTATCTTATTTAGGTCTAAAAGAGTATCTCTTCACTTCAGGTGAGAGGATCACCGTTGGTATGTTTAAGGGAAAAGATTTATCCATACAAAGTTGCTTAAATACCTTTTCCACATAAGTAGACTGATGTATTATGACTCCTTGATAATCGATCTGCGGGCTGATATAAAATTTCATTAAATTTTTCATTTCGAACTCACTTTTCAAATAGATATATACTTCTTTGAGTTCTTTAAGAGTCACACTAATATTTAAATCCTCAACATATACTGCAACAATAACATTTATCATTCTATGGTCTTTTATGAATACAAATGGATATAGTGTATTATTCACATATTTTTCTTTTAATAAAAATTTACTCAAACAATTACACCACATATTCATATTGTTTTAATCCATATAAGGAATTTTGCAATTTGATGAAATACATGTCACTTGTTTAATGTATATTCATTTTTGATATCTCTAGTCCTTCTGGGACTCTCATATAAGTACCATTTTCATAAGGCATATATCAAACTTTTTTTTAATTGCCATACTAATTGAATAATGGAACACGATCATTTCCATAATAAGAGAATTATTTTTTTCTCATAGTTAATAATAGAATAAGTGTAGCTTTACTTTAATTGCTTCTTTCCATGATGATTAATCATGTTTATACTACTATTCAGTTATACTTATAGATTCTGGATCCAGATTTTCTCTTGAAACAGCAAGAGCTACTGTTGAGATAAATTCATCATTGATGATAATTAAATTTCTATCAACTCTTTCTCTTATATCACAAAAATGATTGAGATTTTATAGTTTTCATTTATATAATCATCAACTTAAAAGCCATATCTGGAGGATATAATTATTCCATTGTCTCAGTCTATGTCTCATAATTGGCTATAGCTCTTTGATTGAGATCTTCCTCTCCAGGAGGTTTATCTTCAAGAGATTTTATCAGTAACGCTACTTTTCTTTTCCGCGGATTTTTATCTTTAGTTCCAATTTACTATCCACGCTTCTGGCATATAGTGAGATTGATTGACTTTGTATTTGTAATTGGAACCACAACCCTTATTGGGGTATTAGCAGCTATAATGAGACTTTGCCACTCTTTTAGCATCTATAAATGGATTTGGCAGTTAAGTTACAATTTGTTGCAATTGTGTTATTTTGTCAACTTCTGGTTCAACTCTAACTTATACATGAATCAAAATTATTTAAAGAGTTTTCATTCCAATAAATTTCTTGACATTCTTTAGCACTGCAGGTACTTTTCTCCCTATAATGTCGAGAAATATACCTAATCAAAATAAATTCTTAGTCTCTTTTGTAGACCCATTATCACACATTGAGATAGTGATATTAATATATTTATGGCACTATCGCACATTGAGATAGTGATATTAATATATTTATGGCACAAAAAATTTGTGGCTCATATCTTTGTACAAATTTTAAAGGAAAGTATGTATGATATACATAATGGTATTTATGCCAAACTTTCAATATTTAATTATTGAACTATAAGTTCAATGTTTGAACTGCAGGTTCAGCACAATATGTTTTGCATATATATGGGGGACAAAATAATAATGAAATAACTCATTATAATGCACAACTTATAAAATCTTTACAAATTACTCATTTGGGGAGTTTACATAAAATCATCAATATTGAATTGAGTTGTGTCCTATATATGGGCGGTTCTTCTTTCAGAATCTCATGATCTACCAAATGATTTATAGCATTCATTTCAGGGAATACAGTTATACTAGTGGACATTGTTTGATGATTTCTCGTTAGCAATTATTCTTTTAGAATTCTCATTATTTACCAAATGATTTATAGTATTCACTACAAGGAATACAGTTGTACTAGTAGGCATTATTTGATGATTTCTCATTAACAATTATTCTTTGCAACCGCTAAAAAAATAATATTTGTAAATTTTCAGTTTTTATACTGCTACTATAGGAGCATGTAACTTTATTATCGCATAATTTTAGCTGTAAACTAATTTTAAACATAGTTAAATTATATTTTCAAATAGATTTCAAGTCTTATAGGCATAGATTTACCTAATTATATTGAGCTTGTGGTGTTACCACATCTTTCAAGTGATCATATCGATCTTTAAAACTTTTCTAGATAATACAAAAATCTTAAATTGTGAGATATTCATCCATTAGACCCCTTTTATATATAGTATAAATATGATTAAAATCTTTGTGTTGGAAATAAAACAAAAATATTAAATTGATTTTCTTAAAAATCTAGAACTGAATCGATTTTGAGAAAAAATGAAGAAATTTGAACTAATTTCATGTAAAAACTCCAATAATTTATAAATCAATCCAACCATTTACAATAAATTCATGTTTATAATGAAATAATAAATTTTCAATTATTTCAAATTTCATACTAAAACTAAACACATATTTATCATGGCATATTTATAATTCTACTAAGAAATTTAGGATATAGATACCTTGAGTATAAGTGAAGACCTCTCTTGAGTAAATTTGAGCTAATTATCAATTTCATAGGATTTTTGGAATTGTAAATATATTAATTGGTCAAAAATTAGTAAATTACATAGGTTCAGATCTTCAAAATACAGAGTGTACACTATAACCATTCTATACTTCTAGTATAAGCAGAGTTTACTATATAATATATAAACTAATTTTTTCATAATCAATCATCTCAATTATGCCCAACGAAAATGCAAAAGAATAACATAAATTTTCTATTTATATGTCATATGTATAATTCTATTCATTCATTAAAATAAAATCATCATGAATATATATATAACTCATTGAAATTGTTAAAAGGAAGATAAAATATGGCAAATAAGAAGTTTACCCTATAAAGATCAACTAGAGTACCAAACCTGTCAAATGGTTCTTGGATAAATGAAAAATCTTAGCAGCATTAAATTTTCAATACCCGAAAGAGTGACAACAGTTAATCTAGATCTTATTAGGTTTAATTTCATATTTAATCAAATCAAAATTAATGGGCAATATGTCACATTGGTTTGCTGCTCTCAATTTCATATCAACAAATTGTACTACCAAGACAACAGGACATGAGAATCTCATAAGATAAATAATTAATTAAGACTAATTTAAGAATTTCAACATTTAGTATTTATGATAAATAATTCTTACTGGTGATATCGAGGGTCTTCAATTAACATTGTCTAATATAGGATCATAATAAAATCAGTCTTTTAAAGACTTGTAGTATGCATTTAGTTTTTTAGGAACATAAAATAATTCTTTAATGAATTGGGATATTAAATTTTAGGATACTTAGTTATTTAGAAACTTAGGCAAAAATTCTTTAGGAATTTATATCTTAGTTGTTTATTTAATTAGTTTTTCAAGAACTATAAATAATACTAGATTTTTCGGGAACTAGAATTTGAAATATAGATAGTTATTTATTTAATTAGTTTTTCAGAAACTATAAATAATACTAGTTTTTTCAAGAACTAGAATTTAAAAATATGATACTAGTTTTTTAGAAACTATAAATAATACTAATTTTTTCAAGAATTAGAATTTAGAATATGGTACTAGTTTTTCAGGAACTATAATTTACTTAATCAAAATTAAATAACATCAAATAATAATTTTTTTTTATAAAAATGATAATCAAATTATTATTAAAATAATAACAATATATAACAAGAAACTAAAACATATATATAAAACAAAACAAAAATATTTTCATAATAATATAATATGATAATATTTATTTTATATGGTAACAAAACAAAAACCGATTCATAATAATAGTAAAAAAAAGGTTTTGCATGTTAACATAAAAAAATTCATATCAAATAATAAAAAAACAATTTTATTGTGGGGGAAAAATATATATGCAAATTTTTTATGCCCACATCAAAAAACATAATATATATATATATATATATATATATATATATATATATATATATATATATATATATATATATATATATATATATATATATATATATATATATATAATTTCATTGACACAATAAGATAAATACATCTCAAATATATATGCGTATTACATCATAGGTATATGTCTTTTTGAAAATATATATGATTCGTATATCATTTGAGATGAGAAAAAAAAATACTTTGGAAAAACTTTAAAAAAAATGGTAAAACAAATTCGTGCTGATAACATGTTATAAATATAATGGAGAAAAACAATAACAAAGAATATAGAGAAGGGAATAGTTTTTTTAGTTCTTCCATTCAATAGTATTAAGTCCATTATATAGATTACAAAAGAGAAAAAAATAACCAGTTTTTCTAATAAGAAAAATATAATCAATACTAATATGGAAACTAGAATATTCATGTATATGAAAAGACATCAATCAAACCTATAATATATTATAACAAATTAATGTAATTTTCATAGTATTTTTTTTTCTTGAAAATTTGGCCATGTGATAAGCTTGGTCCCACCTTTTTTAGGAAAAAAATTTTTCAAATACATTATGTGAGCCTTTTAATTCTAATTTTAATACATGATTTTTTTTTTTCAAAGTCATAATGAAAATGAATATTTAATTGAATAGTCCATTATTTAAATTCAATTTATCTAATAATGATCGATATTTTTAAACAACTTATTTTTATAAACAAAAAAATTATATTTTTTTAAATTATTAATTTAGTAAATAATATCATTTATATATCATGATTTTATCACTTCCACATAGTGGATAGACTCTCTGTTTTTTTTTTTTCCTAAATTAATTTCTTTATGATAAATTTATAACAAAAATCATAAACTACATATGGATGAGTAATTTATTCGAAAAAATATTAAAAAAATTATTTTTATATTAGATATACTACAAGAAAATTAGGTTATTGCAACAAATTATTTGTCACAATAAAAGCTATATCATAATATATTTTTTGTGACGAATTTAGGCTGTCATCGGATTGGCCATAATAAGTTTGTCTGAATAAGTTTGTTATAACAAAATAGGATTTCATCATGATAAAATATAATATATTGTGACGAAATGACTTGTGACATAAATTAATTTGTTGTGATAAATTATTTATCAAAAAAAGAAAATATATAGTCACAAGAGATATCATTTATCACCATATAATAAATTTTATAATGACAAAATAAAATATTGTGACAAACTAAATTTTTCAAAAAAAATTATGTTATGACAAAATGCTAACAATATTTGCCACAAATATGTAAAATATATTTTGTCACTGTATATATATAATCATTAGTAATTTAATTATTATTTTTTATCGAATTAATTTAATTATTGATAATAAAAATAGCAATAAGATTGGTAGAAATATCTTGAATAAAAGAATATATCATTTTTATTATATTTTAAATACATTACATATTTGTATTCTATGTTTACATCAAATGATAAAAAAAGAAAAAATATATGTATTAATTGTAACTTTACATGTAGTAAAAGAGAATGACATAAAAAAAAATCTCTAAAATTAGCACCAACTCTCCTATGATTAAAACTAAAGTGGTTGTTTTCATTGAATATTTCGAGTCCATTTCAAATCGACAAGGAATATGATGTATCCCGCAATAAGAAAAGCAAATAAAAAATTAGAAAACGAAAATGGTAAAGCATAAGACCAAAACAAATTCAATTTAATAATAATAAAATAAATATCTACAATAGAGCTTCTTAAAATTAAAAATAAATATCTTCCGTCTAGTGATCTCCTAATGTACAAATTTTAAAAGTTTAGGTATTTTTCGGCAAAAAAAATTTCTTTAGTGATTATATTGAAAAAATCACTAAAGTTTAGTATTTTTTAAGCCATTTATCCAATATTGTTATCATACTTATTATGATAAGTATTCTTTTTGTCACAATAAAGATAGTTTATGTGATAAAATTAATTTTGTCACAATATTGCATATTTCTTGTAGTAATACGGCTTTTGTCAAAAAATGAAAAAATAATGAATTTGCATAAAATATGAGTTTATATATATATATATATATATATATATATATATATATATATATATATATATATATATACTTTTTCCAACTTATTTTGTTTTTTAAGCAGTTAAAATGCATAATGACAACTTCATGCCATAGTTTAGTTAGGGAGCTTACTCATTTTTTTGGTTGATTAGGGTTGAATTATTTTTATAGGATATAAATGAATTTTTATTAATGTATGAATCTCTTAGTTTCGGATATATTCTTGATCAAATTAAAAAAAAAAAATTGAATATGGCACGCAAAAACTAACCAACAATATTATCTTAATACTAGAAAAAAAAAATCATAGTTGATCAATTACACATCTAAGTTAGAGTAATGGGCTGAATTTTTTGTAATAGACCTTTGACGAGCTTTAGCAATTTGTAAGAAAGACAAGGAACATAAGAGAGCAAAGTCTTGTGCTATGACAAAAACTTTTTGACAATAAAGCTCATGAGATTATAAAGAAGATGGTGACTTCCTAGCAACCAGCAAAATTTTTAGTGAAAGAAAGAGGTGAAAATATGGAGAAACAACTATCTTAAATTAAAGGGGTATATGGCCTTTTATACTTGCCCGTTATGATGGCTTGCCGGGGAAGGACTTCCAAGAGTCATGATGAGCTGCATGGTGGTGTAAAGCTTCTACAGTCATAGGATATTGGTACTTGATGCACGCTTAAGGTATTATCTCCTAGGTAGAGCTTGGGTAGATGAGGCTTTATTTTAACAGATATCATTTTATAGGATGGCCCTCATTAAATGATCGAATTACCATTACTATAGTGACTAGCCATATGGAGGATGGAGAGCGAGAAGCCGTCTCGCTTGGTGGGCTATTGATCTCTCTTGAGAGATCTTTCTTTTTGTGTTTAAGTTAGAGGCTCAAGTGATAGTCTCTTGATGAGTTATCTTTTGTATGGTTAGGCTTATTAGGATAATAAACAATCTATATACTTATATATTAAGATTAAAACTTAGAGAAAATCTTCCACCATTAAGTGGACACTCTAATACCTTTAAACTGTTTTTCTTTTCTCTATTAATAAGTTAATTAATATATCATGTAATAAATAGTCATTATAAATTAATAAACATAAATATTAAATGTGACTCTTTGGTTTCTCAACCTATATTCATTTTCTATACTCATAAATTTGAAACTCTTATATAATTTTCAATTTATAATTATGATTATACTTTGTCATTTCATCTTTTTCTTATTGTTAATAAAATTAATTTTTATCTCTTTATTTTTTTTATACATGTAATATTCAAACACAATATAAATTAAATAAATCAATCATCTTTTAAATACTTTTTAAGATTTTATATCTTTTATCTTTTTATTTTTGCTTTATGCATCTTTTTTCTTACTATTTTATGTTGGTACTTAAAAATGACTTGTATTTTTAAATCCTTTATCTTTTAAAAAAAAATTGCATTATTATTTGTGAAATTCAATATTAAAGCACAACTTATTGACTTAAATTTTAGCATATATCTTTTGATTAGAGTTGAATAATATCTCAAATTGTTTGAATTTTTTGATTTAACTTCAAACATATAAGGTGAAAAAATCATTCTCTCTCTTTCTTTTTAATTGTGGAATATAGGTTAAAAAATAAAGTGACATAAAATTATTATAAAAAAATAATAATCTTCTATCATTTTCCTCACCTTTATATTATTATTGAAAACTAATAAGTTAGTTGCTATAAAAAAAAATATCTTTACAAGTGGAATTTGATATTGTATTTTTTCTTTAGTTTCATTTATTTATTGCAATGTAATATTTTGTCATTCGTTTTGAATTGTATATTAATTTTTCAAAACACTTTTCTTACTGAAAATAATACTTTTACATTATTTATTATTAGAAAATTAATAATTTATAAAACTAAAACTATGATAGATTTATATTGAGATATAAAAATATTCTTTAATGATTAACTTATGACTCAAATAAAAATTTAATTATAATTTATTTATTACTTTTATTGGCCATTAATTATTTATTAAATATTCATTACTTTTAGACTTTTGGTTTGATTTAATTAAGTTATACTAATTAATAGTTATAAAATTATTAACATTATGCTTAAAATTTTTTCAATTTTTAGTTTTCCTCTTTTAGTTATAATTTAATTTTTTATAAAAAGATTTTAGCAGTAAGAAAATATTTGATTCAACTTTTTAATAATCATTGTGAAATTGAGGTTAGTCTTTTTTATTATAGTTTTTTTATTTGTATTTTTTAGATTTTAATATTGAATGTTATGTCTATATATATAAAAATTACTTCTTGTTTAGTTCAATGCTACTAATTTATGGAGTGACAAGTTTAAAAATATATATATGATTTTATTATCTTATTTTTAACATGATTTATTACCTGGTATTTTTTCTTTAGAGTTTGATCATTCATAAATAAATTTTTTCATATTTTACTTAAAAATTTTAATATTATTTTATTAAATTTATATTTAATTACGTAAACAAATTAATTTTTTGATGTTGTGCAAGGCGCGGATTTATCATCTAATTTTATTCATTATCAATAGTGATAAGAAGGTACTATTAAAGTCTATGAGTTAGTACATATGTGGGTTTATAAATTAGTAAGTGTTAGAACTCACTTGTACAAAATTAATTAGCTTATGTTAAATTCAATACCCATTTATTTATAAATTTATTTATTTATTTTGTCATTATTTTATGTGAAATTCATTTTCCAGTGTACCTTCGTTGCTTATTGAACATTTTACAATATGTTTAAAGTTGAAGGTGGTTTGATAACTCAACTTTAACCTCTTACATTTGATTTCTTCTCATAATTAGTTTTTTTTTTTCTTTTTGATTAATGATTTTTTTTTCCTTCTAAATTTGGTTTCTACTAAGATGGGAATTCGAAATCTCACAATTTAATGTAACTCCGACATCACTTAACCAAAAATTCTATTGAGATTAAAGCAAAAATTCTACGAATCAATGGACTTGGTCATTGGTTGAATTGTGTTGGACACTAGATTCATATCATGTTAAATTAGATTAAGGTAGTGATTGGTAAAATTGAAAATTAGGTGTTTAAAATTTAAGTATTGAATTTAAGTATTAAATAAAATAAGTGATATAATTTTAAATTATAAAAATATTTAAAAAATAAACCATTTATTATATTCAATGTAAATTTAAGTTAAAATTTCTAAGTTATCATTTTATTAAGTACTTAATTTTTAAAATATATATTATCAAACAATTTAAAATGATTAAATATAAAAAATTTTAATTTTAAATACTAAATAATATTATCAGACACCTCTAAAATTTTTAAATTTTTAAGTTAAATTAGACTCAACCCAATTAAGGGCCTCTATATACCGTTGAAACTTGTTTAAAATGTAAAGACTTTATAGGTATTTATATCCTTGATTTTGTGTGTTTTCATAGTTATACTTGGAGTAAGTACGGTTCAGAGAAATTTGAGAATTGAAAATTTTCTCAAATCAAACCAAATTTTGGGATTTTTTAAAATTCTAAAATTATATCGTGATATAATAATTTTTGTATCAAACCGTCTCGAGATTTAATGAGATGATTCGGTACGAAACGAGAAGGAATAGAGATCTGAAGATTTTATTTTTAAATAATTAAAAAATATGTATTTCATTTTAAACTAATTTGTAATTCTGCAAAATTTCTTAGAATTTTTATTATATTTTTATCTTATTTATGATTAAAATTGATTGAAAATAAACTATAATATATGATACTATAAATTTAATATTATCACCATTGAAATTATATATCTCAATAATAAATTAATAATATAATGGTCTTAAGTATTTGAATTGTGAGATTACAAATTTAAATCCATTAAAAAAAGCATCAAATTTATACGTAAAATCAATGCATTACTTAATGATTGACTTAATTAATTATATTAACTAATTAAAAAAATTGATGGAATTATCACCGCTTCAAAGTTATTTAATTAAATGGATATTGTTTTATTATTGCCAAAGTTAAAAAAATTCTCATAGGATATGATAATTAATTTTTTTTATTTTAACTATGACATATTATTAATATTAGGATTATACAAATTATTAAATTTTTATGAAATTTTAAAATAATATTAGTATTATACAAATTATTAATTTTCTTTTTAAAATTTAATTTATACTTATAAAGTTGCAATATAATAACTAATTTAAAAATAAAATTTTATAATTAATAAAAAATCAATTTTATTCATACATTATTGAATTTCCTTAAAATATGTTGCTAATTTAATATCAAAGTGTGTGTTTGTGTATATATATATATATATATCCTTTAAATTGGTTCTAATTTCAGTTTTTCGGTTTGAATCAGTTCAATATGGTTCGGTTCGATTTTTTATATGGATAATTATTAATCTCTAAAATCACACTAATAAAAAAATTTAAGATGATTTGGTTTGGAGATAGTTAAATGACCAACATATATTTTTGGTTTGAATTTTAGAGTATAATTTGATATTTTCGAATCCCGTACTCAGCCTTAGCTATACTTTTCATTTTGATTCTACCTCAATTTAAAATTTTTGTTGGAATTCTATACTAAAACTAAGTAGATGATGATAACAATAATCATAATAATAATAATTACATTTTTATATTAATTTTAAATGTAAAAGTGAAGTTGACCTTCAAATTTATTATATAATATTATTAATTTGATCTTTAAATTTCAAAAGGAATTAATTGGGTTGTCTAACTTTGTGAATTTGATAAACTACTAATAATTAAATTAATGACTTAATTAATCAAGTTTGCAAAGGTAAAGAGTTCAATTAACTAATGAAATTTAAATGTATTACATTGAAAAATGTGATATAATAAATTTAATGATCAATTTGATCTTTTGGCCTCTTAATTGATAGTTTGTAAAATTATAACTAAATTTTAAAATTGGAATAAAATTGATAAAAAAAGAATAGGATATAACTGTAAAAAACTACACAAAATTTGGTATAAATTTTATTTATTAAGTCAAATACAAAATATGGGAAAGTAGAGTAAAATATCACATAGTTTTGGTCTTATTTTATCTTAAATGAGGGTGGTAACTTATTTTGTGATATTTTAGTATTTTATGTTTATTGTCGTTTGACACGTGCAAATTTGCTTAATCCCATAAAAAATACTGATGTAGAAATAAAAAATTATTAAATATTTTCCACGTGGCGCCACGTGTTATAGAACATGAAAATTGGAAAAAAAAAAAAAAAAAAACGAAAAAGACAGCGTTTTAGATCAACACTTTGCGTTTTGTCCAGGCCATGGACGATTTGGTCTCTCTCTCCCATTGAATACTTTACCAAACTAGTTTTTAAATCAGTGCTTTGGTTTTTCCACAACCACCATGCCATTGATCGACGTTTTGATTCTTGCAGTTTTGATTAAATCGTCATGTTTTGATGGAAACCTAAAAGAAGAAAAACAAGATTTCATTAAATGTTTCGTCATTCACAAGATGCACCCTTTTTTTTTTTTTTTTTTTTATTCTTTGTGGCCGTTATGGTGGTGTTATCAGTGGAATTCTCGCCACCACCGCCACCGCCGTTGGAGGAGGAAAGAGTTGAAGCTGATGCAGGTGGGCTTGGACTTCTTCTCATATGAAGAACTGAGGTGGGTTCGATGCTTATAAAGCTATTAACTTCCTGTTGTTTTTGTTTTGAAGTTTCTTGTTAAGAGCAAATCGAAGCAAAACCAGCAATATCAATACCTAAGCCCTCTTCCCCTACAAATGAAAGGGCAACACACTGATGTATACAGAGAAAGTGAGAAAAGCCAAGAAGCTCTGTTTTTCTTAGAGATCACCAAGATTTGTTGAAGTGAAGGAATGGTTTAGCTCAAGTAGGTTGGTCGGATTTGAAAAAGAAAGGCACTTTCTTGTTCTTTCATTTGAGAAATTTTCATATGTACATAGGTATTCTTTTGAATATTGAATTTCAACCATTCTTCTTCGTTTGATTGAAGCATTTAATTTGCGGTTTCAATTCAAGAAAGGTTTGGGTGATCTTTTTCATTCAGATTGATGTGAGTGGACGTGCTGGTTGAATTTGGATTGAAGTCTTTGACAATATTGTAATTTCAAACAGATTATCATATGGTAAAGCCATGGGTCAATTGCAGAAATTGTGTTCTAAGGCCATTAAATTATTAAATTAATTATTCTTCCAAGTGAACTTGACCAATTCATTTCTAGGTGTTCTTAGTCCATTGGATCTACTGAAGGATTAGCTAAAATTGCCAACACATTGCGTGGGGTTGTTTAGATATCAACACAAGTTCAGTTTTCTAGAAAATATTTTTGTAGAGATAAAAAATTAGAAAATTTGTTTAAAATACATTTTTTTTTTTTGTAAAGTAGAAAATAAAATTTAGTTTTCTATTTCCTAAAATTATATAGAAATTTAAAAAACAAATAAAAGTTGTTTTCTAAATTTTCTTTTATAAAATTTTCTTTTGTTTTCTACTTATTTTTAAACTAAAACACACTTTTCTTTTTTATTTTCTACAACGACGTCTTTCCTTTTTTGTTTTTTTTTTTTTTACTTACAAACATATATGTTTTTACTAATAACAAAATAGATAAACTGAAATTTATTAATTCATTAAGTTTTTTAATATATTTGACTCAATATCAATTATTATTTAAGAACTAATTATTATTTGATTATAATTCTAAAAATTGTTATTTTAAAAATGATAATTATTTGATTATAGTTCTAAAATATATTAATATTTTGTACAACAAATAGTCTATGAAACAAAATTCCTTTTCTTAATGTACTGATCAAACAATTTTTTTATAATAATATTTAAATTGAGAACTATTATTTACTTAATAAAAATATAACAAATAGTCCATTAACAAAAATTAATATAATATAAAAATAAATCAATATTAAATTATTTTGAAGTTTTGGTTAAATAGAAAACAACATGATTTGAGTGTATTTTCTGTTTTCTAAATTGGAAAATAAACTTTAAAATTTGCACCAATGAATATATTTTCCGTTTGTCTTTTCATTTTCTGTAGGAATGAAAATGTGGAAATAGAAATAAAAATTGGAGATAGAAAACGGAAAACATTTTGCACAATTAAACAGCCCCTGCGTTTCCACTTTTTAAATTTTTTCAATTTTTCAAATTAAAGCAAATGCTTAATAATTTTAAAATGCTATGTCAACATTTTTAATGGCTTTAGGTAATTTGGCATTAATGTGTCAAAAGGTGAATAAATACAGAATACTAAAGTATCACGAAATAAATCACAGCCATTATTTAAAATAAGTATGAAACCACATAATATTTTATTATACTTTCCCCTATAGAATATATCTTAAATAATATTATTTTATTACTAATTGGGTAGGTAAAATAGAATCAAGTGGTATCTTCAAATTTGGTTTAATAGATAAATTCATCCTGAATATTTTTGTTTAAAAATTTAGTTGCAATTCAGTCCTAAGTTACAATTAAAAATAATAATAATAATAATTTCATATTAATATGAAAATCACAAGTTGTATTTTCACTTCTACCAAAAAGAAAATAGAAAAGGAAAAAAAGAAAATAGATAAGGAATTCATCTTGATTGACTATCCAATCTCAATTATCCAACATCTACCAAGGCTATAAAGAAAAAGGCAAACCCTAAATAATCATACGTATGATAATGATGGTCTCTTTCTTGAGAGGAAGAACATGAGAAAGAAGAAATGAAGGTGGGGTTTCTTCTAGATGGAAAAGCCGAAAAGATAATGAAATTGGCTGTGACCCAACGCAACATAGGCCTGTGGGAAATTTTATATCAAATGGGGTCAACATAGAGAACAGTTTTCACCACTAGCATGAGTGATTCTGTGACCATGTGGTTGATGTGGTCAAGAGCCTTAAGAGATTTCAAATATCAATTATTAAATCAATCAACACGTAATAGATTGGGAAAAATGTGCAAAATGGCTTTCCTTAAATTGCAAACTGGATTTGGTTTCCAAAATCCCTAATATTCTCCTCCTTTCGGATAGTCAATGCACAAGTCTCTTTTATTAGAGCATGTTTAATTATGGGTTGGTGTTCAGTTTATTGAGCTTTTGCTATTAACTTCACCATTATGAATGATTGATGGCTGCCAACTGGTTGATAGCCCTTTAAAAAAAATAAAACTAAATGCATTGTAATGCTGTGAACTGCACAAACGGAATCTGCTAGACGCATATCGCAGCGGGTGCGTCAGGTAATGCCTAGTCGTGGCACGTATCTTGATTTTGGGGTCATTATTCTTTGATTTTTAAAAAAATGCTTTGAATTTGTGAATTGCAATTGTAATATTTCTTCTTTTTTTTATAATTTTCTATTTACTGTTCATGCAACAGTAAATTTTTTTTCCTCTATAAATACTGGATTTGTTCAATTCTTCTTAGACAATTCAACCCTAATTTCTATTACTTCAACATCTAAAAATTCTATACTCTTTTAATATTTCTTACTATTTAAAAAAAAAAAAAAAAAAAGACAACCCTATAATTTTTTTTATTTCATTATGGATAAAGATTATAGTTATTTTCTTAAAATAATTAAATGATTTTGTTTAATAAATATATTAAATGAAATGTATATTGTGAATGATTTAAATAATGTGTGATGTGATTGTGTCTCCCTTATTATTGAGCTTTTTAGAATTTAACCATTATAAGAGAATGTATAATAGGAAATAATTTAACAAATTGATGATATAAAATAAGCGTCAAACAATTGAAGGGTATAAGTATTAAAGATGCCCTTAACCTTTAGAATTTTCAACATTTCTCCTATTTACAAGAAGCAAAAACGCATCCTCATTGCAATGTCGTTTATTTGTTTTCGTCTAGTTTGTTAAGTTTGATAACTTTATATTTTTAGAGTTATTTTAATTGTTTAAACTTAAATTTTAGCTCAATTCTCGAGAATGCAATAATATTATTACTTATTTTTAGAAATAAATAGTTTTACAATTTATAAATAAATTATAACATATTTTAAGTATTTTTATTTTATTTTTGCAGATCAAAATGATGCAGTAAAAATAAAGATGCAAGCAATGATTCAAGTTTTCAATCCATGAGAAATAAATTCAATGGTTGGTGGCCAAAATTCAATGGTTGATAGCCAACCTAACCATTTTTGAATATTGATAAAGAAATTCAATGGTTGGTGGCAAAAATTCAATGGTTGGTAGCCAACCTAACCATTTTTGAATATTGATGAAGGAATTTAATGGTTGGTGGCCAACCTAACCATCAATGTTGAATTTTTGATGTAAGAATTTTAATGGAACTTGAATTCTTCCACCAAACATGTCTATAAATACCATGCTTGGCAAAGGGAAATGGCATCAAAGAAAATCCATAAAAAAAATATGTAGAGAGATTTTCATATGTTTTCTTAGAGTAGATTAGTTTTATTTTTTATTTTGATCAAGAGAAGGAGTTTTTGGAAGCTTGAGTTCATCAAAAATTATATCCCAAAACAAGTTCTCTCTAAACTCTATTCTTGAATTTAATTTTAAGTTGTTATTATGTTTATTGTTAATTTAATTATTTCTTTCTTTTCAATTATGAATAGCTAATTTTATTTTCTAAGATTTAGATGTAATCTTTTGATTTGCATATGATTATTTATATTTAATTGATTGGATTTGATTGTTGGAATTAATCTTTTATTTTAGAACTTAATGCTTGTAATTAACTGGCCATTAATTGCATGATTTAAGATATTGTGTGAAGTAGCGAGAGTGGAAGCACAATATTAGTTCATTAGGATAATTGACCTAGGGAATGTATTGCTTAGAGATAAGAATACTCCTTTGTGATTTTTAAAAGGATTTCCATAAAACTTAATGGGTTTGTGTTAATTGCTTATGATCACGAGAGTAGACGTAAGGTTAATATGAACACACATGTTGTATCTTGAGAGAGAACATCATATAATTTAGAGAAATCTAATCATTAATTCCAGCAAAAATAATCCAATCTAAAAAATATAAAGTAATCATAGGTAATCAATTGATGAATTCTAAATCTTAGACCTTTAATCTTATTTTCATATTTATCATTATTTATTTACTTCAATTTCATTTTAGTTTAAAATATAAAATCTCATAATTGATTTTCTAAATAATAGAGTAATATTAAAAATTGGTACTTGACAAACCCTTCCTCGTGGGAACGATACTCACTCATCACTTTATTACTTGTAAACGATCTGTGCACTTGCAGAAATCGCGCAACAAGTTTTTGGCGCCGTTGCCGGGGAAGGCAATTTTTGACAATATCAATAGGTTGATATACTCTATTACTTTAGATTTATTTTGTATATTTTTTAAAATTTTGCAGATTTTTTTTTAACTTTTATAAAAAAAAAACAAAAAAAAAAAAGAGAAGGTTTTCCACAACTTTTAATGGTGTGATGGAGGAATGATACTAAATAGAGCAGCAAACATGTATGGTGAGGATAGTTTTAGTAAGTTAAATGCTAAAATCGATACATTAGTTAATTTAATTGATAAACTTGATGCAAATAGTTTATTTAATTCATGTTTGAGTTGTGATCTGTGTGGAGGTAATCATTTGAATTCTGAGTGTCAATATGCAGAACAGGTACAATTTTTCCCAAATTATAACATGTATGAGAATTATCCATATTCCAATATAGACAACTCAGGATGGAGTGACTATTCAAACTTTTCTTGGAAAAACCAATGCAGTTCATGGTATCCTTATCAAGATGATTTTCAAGATCATGCACCATTTGAGGAGCACAAACCATCTTATGAAGCAGCATTGGAAAGATTCATAAATGCTACTCATGAACGATGTGAAAGATTGGAAGATAGGATGGATCAATGGGCTAGCCACAATACAAATGATGATGTACAAATGGAACAATTCACTAGCCCATTAGATACTCAAAGCCATGAAAACCTAACAAGCCAAATTGAAGAACATTCTAGAGAGCAATGCTTGGCAATTTCTTTGAGTGATGATAAGGAAGAGACGATTGATCAAGGAGATACTTCAAGCAAGCAAGAAAAAAATGAAGAAGTTGAGCATAATCTGCCCAAGAAATATTATTCTCTTATGGATAATATCTGCGGAGTGGTTGAAATTGATGGGGAAATTGAAAAAGGATTTGAACAAGAGCACTCAAAGGAAACTTTTTCAGTTTGTTTGGTGAATACAACATCATATATATCAGACCATAAAGAATATCAATTTGATGACTTGGAAGAAAAGAAGAAGCATTCACCACCATCAACTGAGCACTCACTGACTCTTGATTCAACTCCACTACCTTCCTATCTCAATTTCTTAAGAAAATTTAGAGTAAGAAAAAGAGCTCGTTGGAAAGTTTTTAAAAGTTATGAGCCTAATTATAAAATATTAAATAATTTCTGTTTTAATTTTTTTCCATGCAGGCTCAAATCAAGATGGCTTGACTCATTAAAATTAGCAAAAGTTTATCTTTCCACAATTATCGAGATGATATACTTTGTGTATTATCCTCCATGATGAAGATCTAGCTATAGTCAAGCTAAAGACTATAAATAAAGCGCTTTTGGGAGGCAACCCAAATTTTTAAATTTTTTACTTCTTTTTAATTTCTTTTGTTCTTTTGTTTGTTTCATTCTATTTTAATTTTACTTTAGTGTTGTTATTAAATAGCTTGTTAAGAGGAAATCTGAGTTTTCTCTTTATTAGGTTTCTTTTATTTCTGTTTAGTTGTTTCATTTTAAATTTTCTCTTTCATTTTCTTAGCTAAGTTAATCAGATATGGAAGCATCTCTTGCAGCACTAAAAAATAGATTTCCAACTCTTCCCCAAGATGTACTCAGGAAAATTGATGAACGCAGATTGGAAAGAATGAAGACATTTAGGCGTCTGAATCTTCTTGAGGATATTCGCTGGATCATAGAAGCCAAAGTACGATTGGCAGGTGAGCTTGATGACTCATTTATTAAATGTTTGCCAGGTACGGGGAGAAGTTCTTACTCAAAGAAGAGGAGAGCTAAGAGAATGGGAGTCTGCTACAAGTGTGCAAGATGGAATTGCAACACACGCTGTAGAAATATTGGATTTGCATCCATAAATCGAGAAGACAAAATTAAATTCATAAAGGATGGACTGAGTAAGGAGTCTATGGATAATATCTTACAGACTCTTGAGACGCATTCTTGTGGACAAGTTCAACGCACTCTTTTAGATTTATGGGAACTATTCAAAGAAGAGAAGCAGCGTTACAGTCTAGGGAATCTGACGATAAAAGACCCTGTTTGCCAGTTAATAAGAAAACTGGATGGGAAGCCTATCCTCGACTCATAGAAGGCGTGTAAACGGTTACTGGACGTAAAACCAGAGGAAGATGTGAGCCAAAATCACAACTACTGTTTATAATCAGGTGTATCACTAACTTTTTTATTTTTCAATGCATTATTTTTTTTTTCTACATCTTGCAGTACTTTTTGACTTTTTAGCACCTAGATTTTATTTTCCTGCAGATTTTTTCTACTGTCGACAACTTTTTAGTTTTTCAATGTCTACTTTTAGCTTTTCAATATTTTCTTTTTGACTTTTGTACACATGCTGCAAATTTTTCTACTTTCGTTAGCTTTTTAGTTTTTCAATGCCTGTTTCTTTTTAGTTTTTCAAATATTTCTTTTGACATTTGTACACACAGCATTGATTATTTTTATTATCATTTTTGTTTTTATACTTTTTCTGTCAACAAGTAGTTTATCCCATTGAACTGTTCTTTTACTCTTCTAGTTTCTTTATATGGACATTCATTATTGTTAATATGCATACAACCCTTTCGAGAAATCTGTGAGAGAAAATGGCAGAATCCTCAACACGCAAATTCAAAACTATTTGTGTCTTTTGTAGTCCAAACTCTGGCAAGAAAAGAGAGTACTTGACAACAGCTAATGAACTTGGTAGGATTTTAGCTGAACGAAAAATTGATTTGGTGTTTGAGGGAGGTAGTTTAGGGTTAAGGGGTTGTGTCGCAAGTTCTGCATATATTAGAGGTAGTAAAGTCTTAGGAGTAGTTCTAAAGGCTTTGGCTCGAAATAAACAAATTACTGGTGGAACTATAGGTAATGAGTTACAGGTCAATAGCATGTACGAACGAATGGCATACATGAATTTCAATGCTGATGCTTTTATTGCATTACCTGGTGGTTTAGAAACATTTGAAGATATTTTCACCATTGCATCTTGGACTCAATTAACTGTTCTTCAAAAGCCATTGGGATTACTTAATGTTGATGGTTTTTATAATGGTTTGTTATCTTTTCTTGATCATGCTGTGGAACAAGGTTTTATGACACCGGCGAGTCGACGCATCTTAGTCTCTGCTTCAACTATTGATCAATTGATTGATCAACTGCAAAACTTTAAATCCGAACCTGATCCATTGATGGCGCAGGTAGTTTGGCACCCCAAGGCTAGTAGCAGTAAAAAGCGAGAACTAGATCTGAATCTTCGATTATAACTTCCCTAACTTTTGTAGTTTTTTTTTTAACGCATTTTTTTTGTGTGTGTTTTTTTTGTTGCACTTTATCAAGCGAAGTTTTAGGTTCGAATCACTAAATGTAAGATGGCTGAGTAAAGAGTTACTTTTGTACTCTTGATACGCATCTTAAATTTATGTGATTTTCCTTTTCAAAAAAAAAAAAAAAAAAAAAAAAAACTAACTAGCTAGCTAACTAACTAACTAACTCAAGAGTTATTCATACAAGATGGTTGAGTAAAGAGTACTTTTTGTGCTCTTGATACGCATCTATATTTTTTTTTTCTTTTTCTTCTTTCTTTTTCTTTAGTTTCCAAAATAAAAAAATTAAAAAAAAAATAAAAATAAACAAAAATAAAAAAAATTGACATTTTCTTTTTGTGTGATTAATTTCTCATACTTGCTTTTAGTGTTGTTTCAAGATGTTTTACAGGAAGCAAGGAAGTGAAATTCATATCCTGCTTGTAATTTGGAATCCACTTTTCTACAAGAGGGAGTATTTTCTTTCTTTTGGTTTGTTTCTTTGACATTGAGGACAATGTCCATTACAAATTTGGGGGAGGTTTAGTTTGTTTTTTCTTTTCAGTCATTTCTTTTGTGTTTTGATGAATAAATTAATTTTTTTTTGATAAAATATGCTTATATTAAATAATTTGATGAAAGGCCAATGATAGATTATAATTGATATTTATGGATAATTTATTAAAGTATTTCAGGTTGAGCAACTATTTTGGGTAAGAAATTAACTTTTATTAAGATTATGTTTTGCTTTGCTTTGCATTATATTGATTGCATTGAATTTGTGTATGCTTACTTAGAGAGGGCTTCTACACATTTTTATCTTCATTTGCCTCACTTATCTTAGAATATGTTTTTGCAAACTTTTGAGGCGAAATTTTGAATTCATTTTGAAAGAGAGATATGATTTAGGCATTGTTTGTTTAGCCTGTTACTTGTATCTACCCTTATTTTAATTTTTTTTTCCTAGTTTACCCCTTTGTGCCTTGATAATTTTAGCTTTCTTTTCTTTATTAATTAACCTTAATTGTTATCTTTCACCCTGTTTGTGAGATAATTTTGTCAAGTTTACATTTTAATGAAGAAAAGGGAATTATTGAAGTTTTAAAAGAAAATAAGGATTTCTAATAACTGAGAGTATTATTCATTATAAAAGACCACCTTCTGCTTAAAATAAGTTTGGGGGAAAGCAAGAAAATTGAACCAATAAAAGTTAGTAATTCTTGCTTGTCTTTAGAATAATGTTGTTGGCGAAAAAAAAAAAAAAAAAAAAAGAACAAGAAGAAGAAGAGGTGGGCTTAAAAGAAGAAAACATTGAAAAAGAATAGTGCTTAATATGAAAAGGATCCTTCATTAATATAATTCCTTTATTTGAGCTATTGATTTTGTAAACTTGGCATAATTATTTTACTTTTGTTCATTTAGCCTGTTCTTTGTTTAGCTAAAAATACCTTGTGTTAGCCCCATTACAAGCCTAGTTAAGACCTATTGATCTCTCTTTATTTGTGAATTCCATTAGTGGAGATTGTTTGCATTAACATGCTTATGAGATTTGCACATCTATTTTATATCTTTTGATAGAGGCATTTAAAGATATCAGTGTGTATATGCCTATCTGAAGTGCAACAATTTCTTTGCGATTGATTTAATGCATAGTTATTCAAGGCATGATTAAGATGAGGATTGTTTTGAACTTGAGATAGAAGCTTGACTTGCAATACTATTGATATGTTGTTTGTAAATATTAATTTCTTAAGACCTTAAAAAAAAAAAAAAATTCAACATAAGCATGAGGGGATTAAGTCTCTTTTTTGTGATATTTTATTTTTCTTTGAAAAAAATTTTTAAAGGTGTTTGTGGGTATCACCACTGGAAGCCCTCACGAGACTATAACTCGTCCTCTATGGGACACCTAGGGGTTTAAAGGCTTGTTGCATACGCTAAATGCAATTGTAATTTCCTACGAAAATGGACTAGTTTAGGTTTTGAATTTTCCTTTGCTTGAGGACAAGCAAAAACTTAAGTTTGGGGGTGTGATAACTCTATATTTTTAGAGTTATTTTAATTGTTTAAACTTAAATTTTAGCTCAATTCTCGAGAATGCAATAATATTATTACTTATTTTTAGAAATAAATAGTTTTACAATTTATAAATAAATTATAACATATTTTAAGTATTTTTATTTTATTTTTGCAGATCAAAATGATGCAGTAAAAATAAAGATGCAAGCAATGATTCAAGTTTTCAATCCATGAGAAATAAATTCAATGGTTGGTGGCCAAAATTCAATGGTTGGTAGCCAACCTAACCATTTTTGAATATTGATAAAGAAATTCAATGGTTGGTGGCAAAAATTCAATGGTTGGTAGCCAACCTAACCATTTTTGAATATTGATGAAGGAATTCAATGGTTGGTGGCCAACCTAACCATCAATGTTGAATTTTTGATGTAAGAATTTTAATGGAACTTGAATTCTTCCACCAAACATGTCTATAAATACCATGCTTGGCAAAGGGAAATGGCATCAAAGAAAATCCATAAAAAAAATATGTAGAGAGATTTTCATATGTTTTCTTAGAGTAGATTAGTTTTATTTTTTATTTTGATCAAGAGAAGGAGTTTTTGGAAGCTTGAGTTCATCAAAAATTATATCCCAAAACAAGTTCTCTCTAAACTCTATTCTTGAATTTAATTTTAAGTTGTTATTATGTTTATTGTTAATTTAATTATTTCTTTCTTTTCAATTATGAATAGCTAATTTTATTTTCTAAGATTTAGATGTAATCTTTTGATTTGCATATGATTATTTATATTTAATTGATTGGATTTGATTGTTGGAATTAATCTTTTATTTTAGAACTTAATGCTTGTAATTAACTGGCCATTAATTGCATGATTTAAGATATTGTGTGAAGTAGCGAGAGTGGAAGCACAATATTAGTTCATTAGGATAATTGACCTAGGGAATGTATTGCTTAGAGATAAGAATACTCCTTTGTGATTTTTAAAAGGATTTCTATAAAACTTAATGGGTTTGTGTTAATTGCTTATGATCACGAGAGTAGACGTAAGGTTAATATGAACACACATGTTGTATCTTGAGAGAGAACATCATATAATTTAGAGAAATCTAATCATTAATTCCAGCAAAAATAATCCAATCTAAAAAATATAAAGTAATCATAGGTAATCAATTGATGAATTTTAAATCTTAGACCTTTAATCTTATTTTCATATTTATCATTATTTATTTACTTCAATTTCATTTTAGTTTAAAATATAAAATCTCATAATTGATTTTCTAAATAATAGAGTAATATTAAAAATTGGTACTTGACAAACCCTTCCTCGTGGGAACGATACTCACTCATCACTTTATTACTTGTAAACGATCTGTGCACTTGCAGAAATCGCGCAACAAAGTTCCATATAAATTTGGGAGCCTTCTTAAAAACCGTTAACTACACGATATAACGATATATAAATAATTTATGAGAGGATATATTTTGAAATTTTTGTCACATGAATTTCATAATACCAAATGATTGTTTGACATAAGTGTTGGAAACTAACTTATAACTTTTTTGTTGATAATAGAGCTCATAAATCACATGTATAAAATTAAATCACTACAATTAAATAAAACTTATAGTATTTTTTATCAGCCTCTATTGATGCAATCTTATAAATTGATCTCAAAATATTGTTAATCTGCCACACACAAGTGTCTACAAAACAACTAAGTGCTTCCTCTTTGTGTCTATAAACTCTTAATGGGTGGATAATAAAATTACGTACTGTAGACTAGAGAGAAAAAGGACATAGCATATATATATATATATATATATATATATATATATATATATAGGAAATCACTTAGAATTTTTCCATCATAACCCTAATGGGAAACAAATTCAATTAGTATCTAAGCTCCCACTAGAAAACTCAAAACACACATCATAAATTCACTATACTTGGACCTAGTCCATTTAATCTTTTATGGTTACTCTTTAATAATGGATTATAATAACAATATATTTTGGACCATCATGCTAACTCATATTATTTTATAAAACAAAATTCAGTGTAATCAATAAGCCCAAATTTAATAAAATTCCAACATTCTCCAACTTGGGCACTATTGATTATATAATTTTATGTAAAAATATCTAGTTTATTTATAAAATGACTCTCGAGTTAGCATACAAAATAAAACTTTTATGTGTCCATAATTTGAAAATAACATAGTCCAAATATAATGCCCAAGTATCATAGTTCAGTACAATAAACAATTAGTATTGAACTATGGCAATTATTGTATCATTTATAGATATAAGATAATTTATAATTACGAACATTAGTTTATTTATTTACATAAGCTAATAATGTGCTTCAGTGTGGTGTGAATATTAGTACTAGCATGCAATCAAATGTGCTAATTTCACCTTTGTCCTTCTTTCAATGTCTCCCTAGATTACATTTATGCTTCACTAAGGAGCTCTTATAACGATGAATAGTCATGCTTACGAACAACTTAAGACTTTCTTTAAATCTGCAAAGTATCAAATATTTATTTCCAATATTTATATAACATAAATTCATAATGATGATCATCAGTAGAAATATTACAAGCAAGAAACCACCCTAACAATAGGATTTCTCAAATATAATATTATAAGGAGTCAAAACAATAATTATTTAGTTACAACCAAAATAAAATCTCCTACTAATTAAGAATATCAAAAAACTCAATTACACTCATATTCATCACATGAATTTTGAAAATCTCACGTGCAATTGCTTTGGTCATAAGATCAGCTAACATATTTTTAGTTAAAATATGTTCTATCTTTATCTCTTTCTTCATTATCGTCACTTGAACAATAAGAAATTTATACAAATACGTTTAGAGCCACTAGAGCCTTTATTATTCTTGGAAAAACAAATAGCTGCCATACTATCACAATATATTTTCATTGGTCTAAAATAGAATCAACTACCATAAGTCCAAAAACAAAATTCCTTAGCCAAATGGAACGAGTTGTTGCTCCATAACATGCAATAAATTCAACATGCATAGTAGATAAAGCAACAAGAGTTTGCTTAACATTTTTCTAAGATATAGCTCCACTTGCCAAAATGAAGATATATCTAGAAGTAGACATCATGTCATCTTGATAACTACTAAAATCAAAATCAGAATAGCCTATTACCTCAAGATCATCAACCTGTCTATAAACAAGCATAAAATATCTAGTATGCTTCAAATAGCGCATCACGTTCTTAGTAGCCACCCAATGTTCCCACTCAGGATTTGACATGTACCTACCAAACACACTCACAGTAAAAAATATATCTAGTCTAGTGCACATTTGGGCATATGTTATACTCCCCACAACATTAGAATAAGTCACATTATTTATAAATCGCTTCTCAACCTTATTCTTGGGACATTGATCTTTATTGTATTTATCCCTTTTTGTCATAAGAACTATAATATTTGAATATTTTATAGCCTTCTAACTATAAATGATACTAAGAGATTAGATTTTAACATGATGAAATGATATAAGATTGTTAAGGGGATAAGTAGCCACCTAGAGGTACAATGTGTGATGTTGCTTAGTATGTGATTTTATAATGATTAACCTTATTCTAATGATGTAGTTAGAGTCAATAAGATAGCTAAGAGTGTGAGTAAGGAAGTTAAAAGGGGTAATTTAGAAAGTTACAATGAGAAATAGGGGAATGAATTAAAAAAGGAAGACTTCCAAATAATAAAAAGGCCTATGGGCTTGTTAATGGGGCTTGATATAATGGGAGCCCAAATTTAACTTAAGGAGGTCGGCCCATTGGGCACAAAATTTATGCAATATCCAAAAATTTGTGTAGAGAAATGGTGGGCTAAAACAATAGACAAACCATGTGTAGAGAGTGAGTTTTGATGTTTAGTTTCTTAGTCACCAAAATTGACTAAGTCAAAATTCTAAAGCAAGTGAGACTCTCATCCTCACCTCACATGAGTCAAAACCCAATTGGAACACCCAAACCCCTATATGATGACCCTCACCTTTATAGAGAAAATCCTAGCCCTCCATCTTGATGCCATCTCAACCCTTCGCCCAAGTTAAATCCTAGCCATTAGATGTAGCTTGATGAATCTCTACCATCCAATTCATATATATATATATATATATATATATATATATATATATATATATATATATAAGCAAAAAAAAAATAAATTGTGTAGAGAAATCTCATTTAACTTTCTCTACACCAAAATCCCACATTCAAGAGATGAAACCCTCTCTATCCCACTCACAACAAGAGTTTTAGCAAGCTAAGCTAATGAAGGTGAGAAACTATGTCTACCCCTTCTTCTTATGCTTTAAGGTTAATTAGAGTAGCTAAATTACTTCAGAAATTTTCTTTGGCATCATGCATGAGGGATTCGGCCAACCTAGGGGAATTATGTTTACGGTGTGTTTTGATTGATCTTAGATGAAGCAAATTGATTTAAAAAGATTGAATTGAACTCTGGGAACATGATTTGGATTTGGAGAAGCTTTAAGATATAAATATGACTAAAGAAGGATTTGGTGTTTTAATATGATATTGTGATGATTGAATGAATATATGTGTTATATATAGGCTTAATTTCACATCATTATAACTAAATTGGAGATTTGGCAAGGAATTGAGAGTTTTCCCCATATTGGGTATAGATGGGACAAGTTATGATTTATGGAGCAATTGGGAGATTTTGATACTTAAAATTAAAATCCTAAGTTAGATAGAAAATCTAGTATAGAATTGGTTTGGAGTAAGATTAAGTATATATGTGATGCAATTAAAGTGCTTCTATCATAAGTTAAGGCATTGATCAAGCTAAAAATATAGTTAATGATATTGTGAACCCTCAATTTTACACCTTTAGCATCTAACCGTAGCCTTAGCACTTGCTGAATTTAACTCATTGCGCGGAGCTATTACGGTGGTCCTGCTACCCGGTTAGCGGGCAGGGATTCAAGGACAGCGCCCCCGAAAGAAATTTTTTTAGACTTCATTCACATTGCCACCAGGCATCCAAATTTCTCAAACTCCATACCAACAACCAATCTCTAAAAAAAAAAAAAAAAGAACAACTTCGGGAAGCGTGCCATGCCACGTGGCGTGAGCGTCAAGTCTGCACGATACCGCACCGCCCCTTTGTGGCACGCCGCAAAGGCCTGACGCAAGCCCCATTCTGCTCCAGTGGGCCCCACATGTGTAAAATGACCTTTTTACCCCTCTTTGTCTAGTTATCAGCCATTTTCTGACCCTATCCCCATGGTCTTTTCACATTTCCATTACCTAAACTACCCTCCACCCATTTGCCTATAAATAGGCTCCCTTCCCTTCTCATTCCAACACACATCCTTGAATTTAGCTAGATGACTATCCTCAAATTCCTCTCTTCTTCTCCCTCCAATCACTCTCTAATTAATTAATTAATCTTTTTAATTAATTAATTAAAGAGTGATTGGAGGGAGAAGAAGAGAGGAATTTGAGAATAGTCATCTAGCATTCTGCTCCAGTGGGCCCCACATGCGTAAAATGACCTTTTTACCCCTCTTTGTCTAGTTATCAGCCATTTTCTGACCCTATCCCCATGGTCTTTTCACATTTCCATTACCTAAACTACCCTCCACCCATTTGCCTATAAATAGGCTCCCTTCCTTCTCATTCCAACACACATCCTTGAATTTAGCTATATGACTATCCTCAAATTCCTCTCTTCTTCTCCCTCCAATCACTCTCTAATTAATTAATTAATCTTTTTAATTAATTAATTATCTCACCCTAACCAATTTAATTAATCTTTTTAATTAACTAAAACTCTTTTTTTAAAATTAATTAATTAATTAATCTTTTTAATTAATTAATTAATCACTTTTTTCCAAAATCTAATTAATCATTTTCCTAATCCACTTTTCATCTAAATTAATTAATTAATCCTTTTAATTAATTAATCACTTTTTTTTTTCAAAATCAAATTAATCATTTTTCTCAATCCATCTTTTATCTAAATTAATTAATTAATCTTTTTAATTAATTAATCCATCCATCCTTTTCATCATATTAATTAATTGATCATTAATTAATTAATCTTTCAATCCATCCAATCACCCGATCTCGATAAAACGGAATTTTAGTCCGGTAAAACCCTTCACCTACCAAAAGTCAAGGTATCAGCATTTTCCTCTCAAAACCAAATCAAATCAATCAATCTGATCAACTCCTAAACCCCTCCACTTAATAGTGGAACGAACTACGTGGGTTTTGATCCCTATTCAATGGGGTACGTAGGCACGTTTGGAATCTAAATCCAAACCTCAAATCCAAATCCCAATCAATCTCTTTTTCCTTTTTTTTTTAATTAATTTATGAATGTTTTATTTTCACAATTCATTCATATTTTGCCATATTCGTGCATTTTCTTTAAAATCATCTTATAAATGTCATTCATGAAATCTAATTTTCAAGTCAAAATAAACTTAAGAGCCAAATTTAGATTATTTAAAACCAAAAACCTAGTCCCCGAACTCAACCTGGTTCGAAGGCTAGTGATTTATATCCTTAGGCAAATTAATTTAAAAATTAATAAATTGAGTCAATTGGGTTTTTCTTTAATTTTTCCATTTAAAAATAAATTAGGGTGGCGACTCCCAAAAATCATTTTTCAAAACCAAATCCAAACCCGAGAGTTCAATCGTGAGTTTAAACCCGAATGAGTATCCCGGTTCCCTCTAGCAGACCAGGCTGATGCTCGGGCGAGGCCTCACAGATATCAGTAGTTACTAATTGCTACATAATTAAAATGTGATATGTAGAATTACAAGGAAAAGGCAAAGGAATTGTTTAAGTTCAAGAAGGACCTTAAACAAGTTAAGAACGAGGGATTGTTAGGAGCATAGGTACTAAGGTGAGTACTCAATAATGTAGTGTGATAGCACCATGTTCTTTGTAACTGTTAAATGGAATGCTATCATTGATACATGCCTAAAAGAAAAATTGAACATGTGTTGCCATGAAATGTGAGCCTGGAGTTCCCCTTATACAACAAATTAATCATAAAGAGCCATTTACATTAATGCCATTATGTGCATAATGCTTGCTATGCCAATAACTTGTTATCGAATGCTTAATACCAATTTCAAACATGCCCTCCATGAATGCGATGAAATGCAGAAATCCCCTTTTTGGTGTGGGGAAAGACACCAAGCTATATGCATTTGGTATAGGCCTACGAGTAGGGTGAGAGTACCTAACCTCTGTTAGGGGAGAACGCCTAACGGTGAGATCTGATCAATCTCACGTAATGAAACATATGTGAGTGAGCAAGGCTTAAGCCGCCACTCTTCAACTTTAATGAATCGAAATCGCTCCACTTCCCTAAAACCTTCCTATTTATGCTAAATTGCACTCTAAAATCTCATATGACTGCTTTGAAATTTACACCATACTATGGCTATGTTGGACTAACCCAATTGGTAATATCTTATTCTATTTCTATATTGCATTATATTATTTTGTACTTACTAAGTTATACTCATCCTGTACTTGTTAAAATCTTTCAGGTCATGGTGAAATAAATAGCAAGGTAATCCCAAGCTATGCATCTCCGTTTGGGACCTATTGTCGATGTTATATGGATAGTTTTCATACATTTTTGAAGATACATAGTCTAGAGCTCCATGGTGGCTAAAGATATTTTGTAGATTTGTATTTTGGCCACAAATATTTTTAGTAAATGATTTCTTATATGATGTATGTGTATAATTACGACATTAGTTAACAATGTATAGAAAATGCCTGTATCTAACTGAAAATTTATGTTATAATCATATGTATGATATTGTTAAGTAATTATTGAGAAATGGGTAATTAATGGTATGGTTGTGATCTCGGGCGAAATGATTAGACGAGACTTATAGAATGACAATAGGACCATTAGCGTTCTACAAGTTTAGGTGACCTTAAATCTCCCTAAACTTTAGGACAGTCACACTATAGAAATTGGGTCGTGACAAGAACATGCCAAAGTGTGCAATTCTCCATATTGAATCTTCAAAACTTTATCAATATACAAGCTTTCCAGAGAGTCCCAAAACCTTTCGAGATCTATCTCTTAGGATTTTGATCCCAAAAACAAAAGAAGTTTCTCTTAGATCTTTCATATCACAAGTCTTGGACAGTAAAAGTTTAGTCTAATGCAATAGACCCAAATCATTACTAGCAAGCAAAATATGATCAACATATAAAATAAGGAAAATAAATTTTCTCCCACTTACCTTGTGATATATGCATTGATTAATTTTTTTTCAACAAAACCAATACCAATAACAATTTCATCAAATTTCAAATATCACTGCCTAGAAACTTGCTTGAGCAATATATCGACCTTTTCAACTTACTCACCATTTGTTCCTTCCCAAGAACCTCAAAACCCTCAAGTGGAACCATATAAACTTCTTTATGCAAAACTCTATACAAAAAAAATAGTTTTCACATCTATTTGATAAAGTTCTAAATTAAAATGTGCAATTAATTCCATGATTAATCTAAAAGAGTCATTTGTAGACAAATGAGAAACAATTTCATTAAAATCAATTCTCTCTCTTTAGGTAAAACCCTTTTGCTACTAGCCTTGCCTTAAACATATTTATATTTCCTTTAGAATCCTTCTTGGTTTTAAATACCCACTTGCAATCGAAGGGCTTAAACCTTCTGGCAATTCTACTAACTCCCACACTTCATTATGAGATATTGACTCCATTTCATCATCAATAGCCTTCTTTCATGCATCATATTATGAACTATGCATTGTTTCACTATAAGTAATTAGATCTAGAACTTGTTCAACATCATAATCTCTCTCCCCCAAATAGAATTCATAATCATTAAATATGGAAAGTTGCCTTTGTCCATTTGATCTCCTAATAAGTTGTCACGACCCACCTTTTGAGCCGCGACGGTCCTAGGGCATGGGTAGCCATAAGGGCACCAAAACCCGTAGAACCCATTCCACTCATAATCAATTGACATTCATTACATTGAACCATATCCCAAGACCGTAGCCTAATCACATTTCCTTAATACCCATTACTTGCTATCATTTCCACTTATAATATTATTTACATATATAACTTGTAAAACCTTTAAAGTTTCATTTCATGTCATTAACTCAACGTTCAATAGTTCATATGTATTTACAATAACGGTTATGATACAAATCATATTATACAAACATCCTTTAACATATTAATGCTAACCCACTAATAACCATTCATGTTACATATAGACCTTATAACTTTCAATAACCATGGAGTTCTACTTACAACACCGAAACTTATCAAAACAGTTTCCAAGCGAATGATGAGCTTGGGACTTTTTACTTTGCTAACTTGTTGACTGTACCTGAAAGGTTTAAACCACTAAAATATGAGACAGAGCTCAGTGAGTACATAATAAAACTGTATAAAATAAGCAAGTGATAGGTGGTTTAGTGATAATTTCTTATAGCAATGAAGTGAAACGAATCAAGAATCATTCTTATGGAATAGTTTTCCATATACAGTAATTATTGCATTTTTAGCAGAATATTTCCTTTATGGAAACGGTGTGTTTCCCACATTATCATTATCACTTGAGTGGCGGCTTACGCCTTGCTCACTCTCATTTCAGTCACACGTACAACTGATCGGGTCGCACGTACTGGGGGCCATAAACCCTTCCCAGCTAGGGTTCGGATACTCTTTACCCTATCCGCAGGTTCATTACCATTGTGCACAATGTCTGATGTATTGCCCCACATCAGAGGGGTATTCTGCTTGCCACGATATCATTAAAACATTTTTCCTTTCCATCCATGAAATACTTCAATGGATAATATATCAATAAATAATCAAAATTCCCATCATTGATCATATTAGGAAATGAAGCAATAAGGCTCATGTGGCCAAGTGCCATAAGGGATATTTAATTCAGTAATTGGTAAAGCATATCATGCATGCCAAAGAATTGCAATGCATTTTTAATTAGGACAGTGATCCAACATTTAGACTTATATTTAAAGCACAAGAAATATAATATTACAATGGATAGTATATAATATCAATTGGGTTCTCATTATTGATCATATTATAAGATCAAACAATATAGATTCATTTGGCCAAGTGCCATAAAGAAATGTTTGGTTCACTTTGGCTCAATAATCAAAGAAGTATTATATCAACGGTTCAATATTCAATAAGCAGATTAAGCTTATCAAGAAATCAAGATTTTGGAATATCAATGAGCCATTTAACTTTTCAAGGCATAGAAACAATTCAACCATTAAGGTTGGAACAATAAAGGTTCAAGTATATAAAACAAGGAATATTATATTATTAAGTACTCACCGTGGACTCCTTTGCTCCTATGTACATTTGACTCTGATACGATTAGTGCTTCTTGCACTTTACCCAATATCCTTGTCCTTGTTATTAGACTCTACACATGCATTTCAATCATATATTAATCACTTCCTCATTATCACATTACTTAACTTAGCATAAGTCATTAACATTTCTATCTTATTCACAACTTAGCATTCTAAAATTAAGATATTCTAAACTTATACTTACTACTAAACTTAACATTTCTCTAATTATTTTCCAATAACTCACTTAAAAGAATGATTCTCCTTTCTTTCAATTTCACATTTCAATATTTATGTTATTCAAGTAAAGTCGATTAAGCAATTTCCACCAACATTTCCATAAATTCAAATTATCCACAATATCACAATCAAATGGTCCAACCTGGACCTTCAATACACTAATCCCATCCGCCCACTTCATTCCTTATTATCAAACTAATAACCATTAATTTAATCTAATCAATACCAATATCTACATCTCACTTCATTCTTCCAAATAATTCAATTCAATTAAATCAATTCTAATATCAACATTTCACTTCAATCTACCAATTTAATCACCAACAATACTCTATAATCATATAAATAACAATTAATTCCATTCAATTATCTCATTTAATCACTTAATTCCATTAAACTATTTACCTAAATTCTTACAAATAAAATCATAATTCACTATCTATACATAATTGGAAATCGAGATTTATACCATATGGCTCGGTTTAATGAGCCGGAGCTTCTGTCCGAATTTGTCGATTTCAGAGGTCGCCGGAAAATTCCAACGACGACCAAATCACGATCCGAGGATATCATCAGTTAGCTTGTGATGAGAGGAGTCCAAATATCACTTTCGTTTATCATAATCCGCTGGAAAACAGGTAGAAACGGCGTCGGTAACCGTTGATGTCGCCGGATTCCGGTCAATAAAAAGATTATCTAAAATTAGCAAACAATATACCAAATCGAAGCTGGAATCACAAGGGATTCAACCATACCAATTTCGTTAAAAACGGAGATCGGAAAGTCGTCGGAAAATGGCCTAGAAGTTTCGGCCGGCGAAACTTTGGAGGGAGCGTGCGCCGCCGTCCGGTGGCTTCAGGCGACGGGCCTCTACCGGTCGACGGGGCGGCGGGCGTCCTTCCTCCTGGTGCGGCGCGTGTCGGTCGGCGGTGGCCGGAGGGCGGCGTTCCGGCGTGCAGTCCCTTGTGCGCCTCTCTCTCTCTCTCTCTCTCTCTCTCTCTCTGCCCTCTGTCCGTTTCCCTCTGCTTCCTCTCTGTTTCTATTTCTTCTTCTCTGTTCTGTTTGGCTGCCGACTTTACTTTTTTTTTTTTTTTTTTTAAAATATACTAACTTTAATTATAATAACAATAATAATAATAATATTTATCATATAAATTCTAAAACAATAATTTTAACCAAAATATTAATTTTATTAATTTCATCATATTATCCATTAACTTTAATATAAAAATTATAATATATAACTTCAAATATTAATTACAAAATTTTCTATATTTTATAATAAAATTTCAATTTCTTTAATTTAAAATTTTATCAATTTAGTAAATAATAACTCAATAATTCATTTAATAAAATATTCTCTTAAAAATATTAACATAATAATATAATAAACCAATACCCTTTCAAATATCAATTTTAAATTTGAAATAATTTTCTACTATTTTAAATACTCATATAACAATATTTATAAATCATATGTCAAATATCAATATAAGTTTAGCTTATTAATATCAATATAATAATAATAAAAATATCAATATCAATATCACTATTCAAATGGAAGTTTATAACTTTAGATAATTTTGAATATCAATATAAATATAACAATAAAGGAAAATATTTTCATATAAAATTATTATTTTAAAACGTTTATATTTAAATCATTTGAATATTGAAAATATTCATTTTCAATTTGGCAACGTATTCTGATGTTAAATGGGTATCTTCACTCGTATACTGTGCATATGTCCTATATCGGGTTGGGATATTACATTCTTTCCCCCTTTATGAAATTCGTCCCTGAATTTCAATACACTTCATATAGGAAGTTACAATAACATCAGCAGATACTATCACTCCCGATACCTTATTGTTGTACATGAAACTATTCATGTACACGAATTTATCAAAATTGATTATATCCTTCACTCATTGTCATGTCATTCATTTAAAATTTATCTCTTTTGATACTCTTATAATTCTTAAGACCTTACACAGCACTGTATATAGACGCCGTAATATCATTGTTACTGTTAAGAGGCCTCGGGTATTACATTCTACCCCCCTTAAAGAAAATTCGCCCTCGAATTTTCAAAAACAAAATGTTCACCTTTGTAAACTTGAGTAACTATATCACTTACATTATGATTCTTGCCAAAAGAATCCTAATCACTTTCATTACTTTCAATTCATCGCCTACCAACTGCACCATGCATCATTGATTATCTATTATTCATCTTCCATACATTTTCTTGCAATTATATACCTTGTTCCTCTAAGCCCCATAATCGGTCTTTAGTTCTTATCGTGTTCAACCATATATTTACATACATCTTTCTTCTTACCCTACCTAATCTCTTTTATTAATCATTAACCTTCATAATAGCATTGAATCTATAACTTCAAAAATTACCAAGAAACATTTACACAACCTTTATATCTCTTCGATTTCTGATTTCATCTCAATTTAATTGCAATCTTAAATATACCTCTTCTCACATATAGTCTTATCAATACCTAAATCACATTAACAACTGAATCATAGCTCCTATTACACCAATTACCATACTTTGAATATACATATGCCCTTGTGGTATTTCCTAATTCTGAATGACTTCCAATTTATAATTTGATAACCATGGTCTTCATATAGTTGGGATTTATTCCACTCTCATACTATCATCAACAAATTTTTCTTACTCATTACCTCTTATATATGTATATATCCATTACACTTCTTATATATGTTCATCTACAATCTTATCTCAACTTATCTTAAACACCTTATTAACAACTATTTTACACATTATATCGTTAAAAGGATTATACTTTCACCACTACTCCATAATTCTCAATCAACTCCTTATAATCATCTAAAATTTCAACCCAATATTCATCTTATTCAATCTACTATCATATTAATTAACGTAATCACTCCAAAATACAATCTTCACATTATCTCTAAAATAACTCCCACCTTTCAACATCACATGCGTCTCTTTAGCAATAAATTTATTATTACAATATTCAAATTATCAAATCACAAAAATCTATTAACACAACTTCCCATTCCATTCCTAAAATACCATTCACTTGTACTCCATAGTTCATATGTGATCTTATATTAACTATATCAACTTTAAACACATCGAGTAATATAATTGATCTATCAAAATAAAGTAAATATACTTAAACACAATCATAAATAAGAAAACATATCAAGCACATATTTGAGTTCGTTCGAGGTAGAGTAACTCTTCCGAGACAATCTTGTCCAAATCGTAAATGAGGAGGTATCACCGCACAAGCAAAAAAATGAATATAAAGGCCAAATCAAAGCGCGAAATTCTAGTCTATACTTAGAGAATCCAGAACATCGGCAACCAAGAATCTTATACTCCGTAGTTTATTTAGTCTAATACACTCTTAACTTATCAAAACTTATCCTTTATCTTAACTTATTTAATTCTATCTCTGTATTAATTTAATCTCATCATAGAACCTTCTCTTAAATAAAATTTGCCTAATCAATTAACTTCATAAACTCTCTTATGTCATAACTTTTATTTCCCTTAGTTCCCTTTAATTCATACTTCATATCTCCTAATATTTCCTTATACACTCTTTTCTTATCATTCAATATTTTTACTTTTCCACATCTCCATTACTTCGTTTAAACCCATTCAAATTATATTTCTGTTTAACACAAAATTCTCTAGTTCCATACCTTTCTTTAATCAACAATATTTCTTCTATAAAAATCTATTATGGTCCACTATCATTTATTATTTGCCAAAGTCAATCATATATATATATTTTTTTTACACTAATTTACTCTTAGTCTAAATCTGCTTTCAGTTTCTTCTTAGAGACTATTTCATCACCATACATTTCTTGTAATCATCAACTTTATACATTCCTCTTCTTTTAAACTATACCCAATATTCTCATACATAACAAATCTCCAAATCTTTACCTTCTCATTTCTTGAATTTATAAGATAGTATCTAGACCACAATTTCGATAATACCTTGTTTAGTCTATCTTACATAAACCTTAATATATAATATCCATGTGAATCATTTACAGTCCTGTTTGACCATTGTTAAATATCGTCTTTTTAGCTTATCTCACATAAATCTTACTATGTAATAGCCATATAAAACATTTATGATTTCACCCAATCACTATTGAGTATTTTCCTTCATTTTATAACTTTAATGGTTCATAACTTCTAACAATTTCCTATAGTCATTTCATCCAACCATATACCCTATCATTTAATCATTTGCACATACACATCATAGATCAATTCCCTATTTCTTAGATATCTCTCATATTATAGTCAAGGAAACATATAATACTAGTGTCCCATATACCTTCTCAATAGCCTTATTACCATAACCTCCTTGTTAAATTGCTTAAATCACTTTACTATATGAAGAAAATCGAAGATACTTGGTTGACTTGAAAAAAAATTCGACGAAACATTACACGGTGGAAGGAATGCCATCGTGGGGTAGCAAGCAACAACAGCGGGCCACCATAGCGCGTGCCAAGAAGTCCCAATGTATCGTAGTGGGGAGTTGCCTATGGCCAAGCAAGCTCCAGTGTCTTGCAGTGGATTCCAGCGCCCCGCAGCTAGATTTCCACAGTCAAGAAGAAAAGTTCTGCGCAGAATCCAACTTCAGAAAGCCATAACTTTCAGCTACAAATGAGTTACGAGGCCTATGACATATCAAATCGAAACTCACCATATTTAACATTCCTACTCATTACAACTTCTTTATTGGTTTAGAAACCAATTTCCAATTAGAAACCTCAAATCTTTGTCTAAAATAAATCCTATACTTTCTCACTATCATTATGCCATTACACTTACCACTTACACATATCACTATGCATATTCCATAAAGTCACATTTAAGTTTTTCACCTAATAACATTTAGCTATATCTCATAAACATAAAAGAATTCAATATACCCTCACCATTATTCATACGATATACATATTGTTCAAATCATCAATTGAACTAAGCCATGTCAATAGTCAACAGTTACTTATAATAGAAATTAATTCCTAGTAAAATATACACTTATTCATTTAAACACCTTCACATAAACAATCATTGTCTCAAATACACAATTTGCCCTTATCATCCCATTTCCACAGAACACACAATTCATTCACATATATCAATCATACTATATATCATTTTATCATTCCCGTTTTCAAGATCATTATGCACATTCCCTTTTCACAATTATTATATACATATCATATATCATAGGAGGAACTTAGACTTTTACGAGTAACGCGGATCTAGATTTATCGATATACTTCAACGACAAGAAGGAGTTCCTATGCTCCATGGTTTAACCTATAACTCTTAGTACTTATAAAGTCTAAACTAGACTTAAACTTTGCTCTGATACCATCTTTGTCACGACCCACCTTTTGAGCCGCGACGGTCCTAGGGCATGGGTAGCCATAAGGGCACCAAAACCCGTAGAACCCATTCCACTCATAATCAATTGACATTCATTACATTGAACCATATCCCAAGACCGTAGCCTAATCACATTTCCTTAATACCCATTACTTGCTATCATTTCCACTTATAATATTATTTACATATATAACTTGTAAAACCTTTAAAGTTTCATTTCATGTCATTAACTCAACGTTCAATAGTTCATATGTATTTACAATAACGGTTATGATACAAATCATATTATACAAACATCCTTTAACATATTAATGCTAACCCACTAATAACCATTCATGTTACATATAGACCTTATAACTTTCAATAACCATGGAGTTCTACTTACAACACCGAAACTTATCAAAACAGTTTCCAAGCGAATGATGAGCTTGGGACTTTTTACTTTGCTAACTTGTTGACTGTACCTGAAAGGTTTAAACCACTAAAATATGAGACAGAGCTCAGTGAGTACATAATAAAACTGTATAAAATAAGCAAGTGATAGGTGGTTTAGTGATAATTTCTTATAGCAATGAAGTGAAACGAATCAAGAATCATTCTTATGGAATAGTTTTCCATATACAGTAATTATTGCATTTTTAGCAGAATATTTCCTTTATGGAAACGGTGTGTTTCCCACATTATCATTATCACTTGAGTGGCGGCTTACGCCTTGCTCACTCCCATTTCAGTCACACGTACAACTGATCGGGTCGCACGTACTGGGGGCCATAAACCCTTCCCAGCTAGGGTTCGGATACTCTTTACCCTATCCGCAGGTTCATTACCATTGTGCACAATGTCTGATGTATTGCCCCACATCAGAGGGGTATTCTGCTTGCCACGATATCATTAAAACATTTTTCCTTTCCATCCATGAAATACTTCAATGGATAATATATCAATAAATAATCAAAATTCCCATCATTGATCATATTAGGAAATGAAGCAATAAGGCTCATGTGGCCAAGTGCCATAAGGGATATTTAATTCAGTAATTGGTAAAGCATATCATGCATGCCAAAGAATTGCAATGCATTTTTAATTAGGACAGTGATCCAACATTTAGACTTATATTTAAAGCACAAGAAATATAATATTACAATGGATAGTATATAATATCAATTGGGTTCTCATTATTGATCATATTATAAGATCAAACAATATAGATTCATTTGGCCAAGTGCCATAAAGAAATGTTTGGTTCACTTTGGCTCAATAATCAAAGAAGTATTATATCAACGGTTCAATATTCAATAAGCAGATTAAGCTTATCAAGAAATCAAGATTTTGGAATATCAATGAGCCATTTAACTTTTCAAGGCATAGAAACAATTCAACCATTAAGGTTGGAACAATAAAGGTTCAAGTATATAAAACAAGGAATATTATATTATTAAGTACTCACCGTGGACTCCTTTGCTCCTATGTACATTTGACTCTGATACGATTAGTGCTTCTTGCACTTTACCCAATATCCTTGTCCTTGTTATTAGACTCTACACATGCATTTCAATCATATATTAATCACTTCCTCATTATCACATTACTTAACTTAGCATAAGTCATTAACATTTCTATCTTATTCACAACTTAGCATTCTAAAATTAAGATATTCTAAACTTATACTTACTACTAAACTTAACATTTCTCTAATTATTTTCCAATAACTCACTTAAAAGAATGATTCTCCTTTCTTTCAATTTCACATTTCAATATTCATGTTATTCAAGTAAAGTCGATTAAGCAATTTCCACCAACATTTCCATAAATTCAAATTATCCACAATATCACAATCAAATGGTCCAACCTGGACCTTCAATACACTAATCCCATCCGCCCACTTCATTCCTTATTATCAAACTAATAACCATTAATTTAATCTAATCAATACCAATATCTACATCTCACTTCATTCTTCCAAATAATTCAATTCAATTAAATCAATTCTAATATCAACATTTCACTTCAATCTACCAATTTAATCACCAACAATACTCTATAATCATATAAATAACAATTAATTCCATTCAATTATCTCATTTAATCACTTAATTCCATTAAACTATTTACCTAAATTCTTACAAATAAAATCATAATTCACTATCTATACATAATTGGAAATCGAGATTTATACCATATGGCTCGGTTTAATGAGCCGGAGCTTCTGTCCGAATTTGTCGATTTCAGAGGTCGCCGGAAAATTCCAACGACGACCAAATCACGATCCGAGGATATCATCAGTTAGCTTGTGATGAGAGGAGTCCAAATATCACTTTCGTTTATCATAATCCGCTGGAAAACAGGTAGAAACGGCGTCGGTAACCGTTGATGTCGCCGGATTCCGGTCAATAAAAAGATTATCTAAAATTAGCAAACAATATACCAAATCGAAGCTGGAATCACAAGGGATTCAACCATACCAATTTCGTTAAAAACGGAGATCGGAAAGTCGTCGGAAAATGGCCTAGAAGTTTCGGCCGGCGAAACTTTGGAGGGAGCGTGCGCCGCCGTCCGGTGGCTTCAGGCGACGGGCCTCTACCGGTCGACGGGGCGGCGGGCGTCCTTCCTCCTGGTGCGGCGCGTGTCGGTCGGCGGTGGCCGGAGGGCGGCGTTCCGGCGTGCAGTCCCTTGTGCGCCTCTCTCTCTCTCTCTCTCTCTCTCTCTCTCTGCCCTCTGTCCGTTTCCCTCTGCTTCCTCTCTGTTTCTATTTCTTCTTCTCTGTTCTGTTTGGCTGCCGACTTTACTTTTTTTTTTTTTTTTTAAAATATACTAACTTTAATTATAATAACAATAATAATAATAATATTTATCATATAAATTCTAAAACAGTAATTTTAACCAAAATATTAATTTTATTAATTTCATCATATTATCCATTAACTTTAATATAAAAATTATAATATATAACTTCAAATATTAATTACAAAATTTTCTATATTTTATAATAAAATTTCAATTTCTTTAATTTAAAATTTTATCAATTTAGTAAATAATAACTCAATAATTCATTTAATAAAATATTCTCTTAAAAATATTAACATAATAATATAATAAACCAATACCCTTTCAAATATCAATTTTAAATTTGAAATAATTTTCTACTATTTTAAATACTCATATAACAATATTTATAAATCATATGTCAAATATCAATATAAGTTTAGCTTATTAATATCAATATAATAATAATAAAAATATCAATATCAATATCACTATTCAAATGGAAGTTTATAACTTTAGATAATTTTGAATATCAATATAAATATAACAATAAAGGAAAATATTTTCATATAAAATTATTATTTTAAAACGTTTATATTTAAATCATTTGAATATTGAAAATATTCATTTTCAATTTGGCAACGTATTCTGATGTTAAATGGGTATCTTCACTCGTATACTGTGCATATGTCCTATATCGGGTTGGGATATTACATTCTTTCCCCCTTTATGAAATTCGTCCCCGAATTTCAATACACTTCATATAGGAAGTTACAATAACATCAGCAGATACTATCACTCCCGATACCTTATTGTTGTACATGAAACTATTCATGTACACGAATTTATCAAAATTGATTATATCCTTCACTCATTGTCATGTCATTCATTTAAAATTTATCTCTTTTGATACTCTTATAATTCTTAAGACCTTACACAGCACTGTATATAGACGCCGTAATATCATTGTTACTGTTAAGAGGCCTCGGGTATTACATTCTACCCCCCTTAAAGAAAATTCGCCCTCGAATTTTCAAAAACAAAATGTTCACCTTTGTAAACTTGAGTAACTATATCACTTACATTATGATTCTTGCCAAAAGAATCCTAATCACTTTCATTACTTTCAATTCATCGCCTACCAACTGCACCATGCATCATTGATTATCTATTATTCATCTTCCATACATTTTCTTGCAATTATATACCTTGTTCCTCTAAGCCCCATAATCGGTCTTTAGTTCTTATCGTGTTCAACCATATATTTACATACATCTTTCTTCTTACCCTACCTAATCTCTTTTATTAATCATTAACCTTCATAATAGCATTGAATCTATAACTTCAAAAATTACCAAGAAACATTTACACAACCTTTATATCTCTTCGATTTCTGATTTCATCTCAATTTAATTGCAATCTTAAATATACCTCTTCTCACATATAGTCTTATCAATACCTAAATCACATTAACAACTGAATCATAGCTCCTATTACACCAATTACCATACTTTGAATATACATATGCCCTTGTGGTATTTCCTAATTCTGAATGACTTCCAATTTATAATTTGATAACCATGGTCTTCATATAGTTGGGATTTATTCCACTCTCATACTATCATCAACAAATTTTTCTTACTCATTACCTCTTATATATGTATATATCCATTACACTTCTTATATATGTTCATCTACAATCTTATCTCAACTTATCTTAAACACCTTATTAACAACTATTTTACACATTATATCGTTAAAAGGATTATACTTTCACCACTACTCCATAATTCTCAATCAACTCCTTATAATCATCTAAAATTTCAACCCAATATTCATCTTATTCAATCTACTATCATATTAATTAACGTAATCACTCCAAAATACAATCTTCACATTATCTCTAAAATAACTCCCACCTTTCAACATCACATGCGTCTCTTTAGCAATAAATTTATTATTACAATATTCAAATTATCAAATCACAAAAATCTATTAACACAACTTCCCATTCCATTCCTAAAATACCATTCACTTGTACTCCATAGTTCATATGTGATCTTATATTAACTATATCAACTTTAAACACATCGAGTAATATAATTGATCTATCAAAATAAAGTAAATATACTTAAACACAATCATAAATAAGAAAACATATCAAGCACATATTTGAGTTCGTTCGAGGTAGAGTAACTCTTCCGAGACAATCTTGTCCAAATCGTAAATGAGGAGGTATCACCGCACAAGCAAAAAAATGAATATAAAGGCCAAATCAAAGCGCGAAATTCTAGTCTATACTTAGAGAATCCAGAACATCGGCAACCAAGAATCTTATACTCCGTAGTTTATTTAGTCTAATACACTCTTAACTTATCAAAACTTATCCTTTATCTTAACTTATTTAATTCTATCTCTGTATTAATTTAATCTCATCATAGAACCTTCTCTTAAATAAAATTTGCCTAATCAATTAACTTCATAAACTCTCTTATGTCATAACTTTTATTTCCCTTAGTTCCCTTTAATTCATACTTCATATCTCCTAATATTTCCTTATACACTCTTTTCTTATCATTCAATATTTTTACTTTTCCACATCTCCATTACTTCGTTTAAACCCATTCAAATTATATTTCTGTTTAACACAAAATTCTCTAGTTCCATACCTTTCTTTAATCAACAATATTTCTTCTATAAAAATCTATTATGGTCCACTATCATTTATTATTTGCCAAAGTCAATCATATATATATTTTTTTTTACACTAATTTACTCTTAGTCTAAATCTGCTTTCAGTTTCTTCTTAGAGACTATTTCATCACCATACATTTCTTGTAATCATCAACTTTATACATTCCTCTTCTTTTAAACTATACCCAATATTCTCATACATAACAAATCTCCAAATCTTTACCTTCTCATTTCTTGAATTTATAAGATAGTATCTAGACCACAATTTCGATAATACCTTGTTTAGTCTATCTTACATAAACCTTAATATATAATATCCATGTGAATCATTTACAGTCCTGTTTGACCATTGTTAAATATCGTCTTTTTAGCTTATCTCACATAAATCTTACTATGTAATAGCCATATAAAACATTTATGATTTCACCCAATCACTATTGAGTATTTTCCTTCATTTTATAACTTTAATGGTTCATAACTTCTAACAATTTCCTATAGTCATTTCATCCAACCATATACCCTATCATTTAATCATTTGCACATACACATCATAGATCAATTCCCTATTTCTTAGATATCTCTCATATTATAGTCAAGGAAACATATAATACTAGTGTCCCATATACCTTCTCAATAGCCTTATTACCATAACCTCCTTGTTAAATTGCTTAAATCACTTTACTATATGAAGAAAATCGAAGATACTTGGTTGACTTGAAAAAAAATTCGACGAAACATTACACGGTGGAAGGAATGCCATCGTGGGGTAGCAAGCAACAACAGCGGGCCACCATAGCGCGTGCCAAGAAGTCCCAATGTATCGTAGTGGGGAGTTGCCTATGGCCAAGCAAGCTCCAGTGTCTTGCAGTGGATTCCAGCGCCCCGCAGCTAGATTTCCACAGTCAAGAAGAAAAGTTCTGCGCAGAATCCAACTTCAGAAAGCCATAACTTTCAGCTACAAATGAGTTACGAGGCCTATGACATATCAAATCGAAACTCACCATATTTAACATTCCTACTCATTACAACTTCTTTATTGGTTTAGAAACCAATTTCCAATTAGAAACCTCAAATCTTTGTCTAAAATAAATCCTATACTTTCTCACTATCATTATGCCATTACACTTACCACTTACACATATCACTATGCATATTCCATAAAGTCACATTTAAGTTTTTCACCTAATAACATTTAGCTATTTCTCATAAACATAAAAGAATTCAATATACCCTCACCATTATTCATACGATATACATATTGTTCAAATCATCAATTGAACTAAGCCATGTCAATAGTCAACAGTTACTTATAATAGAAATTAATTCCTAGTAAAATATACACTTATTCATTTAAACACCTTCACATAAACAATCATTGTCTCAAATACACAATTTGCCCTTATCATCCCATTTCCACAGAACACACAATTCATTCACATATATCAATCATACTATATATCATTTTATCATTCCCGTTTTCAAGATCATTATGCACATTCCCTTTTCACAATTATTATATACATATCATATATCATAGGAGGAACTTAGACTTTTACGAGTAACGCGGATCTAGATTTATCGATATACTTCAACGACAAGAAGGAGTTCCTATGCTCCATGGTTTAACCTATAACTCTTAGTACTTATAAAGTCTAAACTAGACTTAAACTTTGCTCTGATACCATCTTTGTCACGACCCACCTTTTGAGCCGCGACGGTCCTAGGGCATGGGTAGCCATAAGGGCACCAAAACCCGTAGAACCCATTCCACTCATAATCAATTGACATTCATTACATTGAACCATATCCCAAGACCGTAGCCTAATCACATTTCCTTAATACCCATTACTTGCTATCATTTCCACTTATAATATTATTTACATATATAACTTGTAAAACCTTTAAAGTTTCATTTCATGTCATTAACTCAACGTTCAATAGTTCATATGTATTTACAATAACGGTTATGATACAAATCATATTATACAAACATCCTTTAACATATTAATGCTAACCCACTAATAACCATTCATGTTACATATAGACCTTATAACTTTCAATAACCATGGAGTTCTACTTACAACACCGAAACTTATCAAAACAGTTTCCAAGCGAATGATGAGCTTGGGACTTTTTACTTTGCTAACTTGTTGACTGTACCTGAAAGGTTTAAACCACTAAAATATGAGACAGAGCTCAGTGAGTACATAATAAAACTGTATAAAATAAGCAAGTGATAGGTGGTTTAGTGATAATTTCTTATAGCAATGAAGTGAAACGAATCAAGAATCATTCTTATGGAATAGTTTTCCATATACAGTAATTATTGCATTTTTAGCAGAATATTTCCTTTATGGAAACGGTGTGTTTCCCACATTATCATTATCACTTGAGTGGCGGCTTACGCCTTGCTCACTCCCATTTCAGTCACACGTACAACTGATCGGGTCGCACGTACTGGGGGCCATAAACCCTTCCCAGCTAGGGTTCGGATACTCTTTACCCTATCCGCAGGTTCATTACCATTGTGCACAATGTCTGATGTATTGCCCCACATCAGAGGGGTATTCTGCTTGCCACGATATCATTAAAACATTTTTCCTTTCCATCCATGAAATACTTCAATGGATAATATATCAATAAATAATCAAAATTCCCATCATTGATCATATTAGGAAATGAAGCAATAAGGCTCATGTGGCCAAGTGCCATAAGGGATATTTAATTCAGTAATTGGTAAAGCATATCATGCATGCCAAAGAATTGCAATGCATTTTTAATTAGGACAGTGATCCAACATTTAGACTTATATTTAAAGCACAAGAAATATAATATTACAATGGATAGTATATAATATCAATTGGGTTCTCATTATTGATCATATTATAAGATCAAACAATATAGATTCATTTGGCCAAGTGCCATAAAGAAATGTTTGGTTCACTTTGGCTCAATAATCAAAGAAGTATTATATCAACGGTTCAATATTCAATAAGCAGATTAAGCTTATCAAGAAATCAAGATTTTGGAATATCAATGAGCCATTTAACTTTTCAAGGCATAGAAACAATTCAACCATTAAGGTTGGAACAATAAAGGTTCAAGTATATAAAACAAGGAATATTATATTATTAAGTACTCACCGTGGACTCCTTTGCTCCTATGTACATTTGACTCTGATACGATTAGTGCTTCTTGCACTTTACCCAATATCCTTGTCCTTGTTATTAGACTCTACACATGCATTTCAATCATATATTAATCACTTCCTCATTATCACATTACTTAACTTAGCATAAGTCATTAACATTTCTATCTTATTCACAACTTAGCATTCTAAAATTAAGATATTCTAAACTTATACTTACTACTAAACTTAACATTTCTCTAATTATTTTCCAATAACTCACTTAAAAGAATGATTCTCCTTTCTTTCAATTTCACATTTCAATATTCATGTTATTCAAGTAAAGTCGATTAAGCAATTTCCACCAACATTTCCATAAATTCAAATTATCCACAATATCACAATCAAATGGTCCAACCTGGACCTTCAATACACTAATCCCATCCGCCCACTTCATTCCTTATTATCAAACTAATAACCATTAATTTAATCTAATCAATACCAATATCTACATCTCACTTCATTCTTCCAAATAATTCAATTCAATTAAATCAATTCTAATATCAACATTTCACTTCAATCTACCAATTTAATCACCAACAATACTCTATAATCATATAAATAACAATTAATTCCATTCAATTATCTCATTTAATCACTTAATTCCATTAAACTATTTACCTAAATTCTTACAAATAAAATCATAATTCACTATCTATACATAATTGGAAATCGAGATTTATACCATATGGCTCGGTTTAATGAGCCGGAGCTTCTGTCCGAATTTGTCGATTTCAGAGGTCGCCGGAAAATTCCAACGACGACCAAATCACGATCCGAGGATATCATCAGTTAGCTTGTGATGAGAGGAGTCCAAATATCACTTTCGTTTATCATAATCCGCTGGAAAACAGGTAGAAACGGCGTCGGTAACCGTTGATGTCGCCGGATTCCGGTCAATAAAAAGATTATCTAAAATTAGCAAACAATATACCAAATCGAAGCTGGAATCACAAGGGATTCAACCATACCAATTTCGTTAAAAACGGAGATCGGAAAGTCGTCGGAAAATGGCCTAGAAGTTTCGGCCGGCGAAACTTTGGAGGGAGCGTGCGCCGCCGTCCGGTGGCTTCAGGCGACGGGCCTCTACCGGTCGACGGGGCGGCGGGCGTCCTTCCTCCTGGTGCGGCGCGTGTCGGTCGGCGGTGGCCGGAGGGCGGCGTTCCGGCGTGCAGTCCCTTGTGCGCCTCTCTCTCTCTCTCTCTCTCTCTCTCTCTCTGCCCTCTGTCCGTTTCCCTCTGCTTCCTCTCTGTTTCTATTTCTTCTTCTCTGTTCTGTTTGGCTGCCGACTTTACTTTTTTTTTTTTTTTTTAAAATATACTAACTTTAATTATAATAACAATAATAATAATAATATTTATCATATAAATTCTAAAACAGTAATTTTAACCAAAATATTAATTTTATTAATTTCATCATATTATCCATTAACTTTAATATAAAAATTATAATATATAACTTCAAATATTAATTACAAAATTTTCTATATTTTATAATAAAATTTCAATTTCTTTAATTTAAAATTTTATCAATTTAGTAAATAATAACTCAATAATTCATTTAATAAAATATTCTCTTAAAAATATTAACATAATAATATAATAAACCAATACCCTTTCAAATATCAATTTTAAATTTGAAATAATTTTCTACTATTTTAAATACTCATATAACAATATTTATAAATCATATGTCAAATATCAATATAAGTTTAGCTTATTAATATCAATATAATAATAATAAAAATATCAATATCAATATCACTATTCAAATGGAAGTTTATAACTTTAGATAATTTTGAATATCAATATAAATATAACAATAAAGGAAAATATTTTCATATAAAATTATTATTTTAAAACGTTTATATTTAAATCATTTGAATATTGAAAATATTCATTTTCAATTTGGCAACGTATTCTGATGTTAAATGGGTATCTTCACTCGTATACTGTGCATATGTCCTATATCGGGTTGGGATATTACATTCTTTCCCCCTTTATGAAATTCGTCCCCGAATTTCAATACACTTCATATAGGAAGTTACAATAACATCAGCAGATACTATCACTCCCGATACCTTATTGTTGTACATGAAACTATTCATGTACACGAATTTATCAAAATTGATTATATCCTTCACTCATTGTCATGTCATTCATTTAAAATTTATCTCTTTTGATACTCTTATAATTCTTAAGACCTTACACAGCACTGTATATAGACGCCGTAATATCATTGTTACTGTTAAGAGGCCTCGGGTATTACATTCTACCCCCCTTAAAGAAAATTCGCCCTCGAATTTTCAAAAACAAAATGTTCACCTTTGTAAACTTGAGTAACTATATCACTTACATTATGATTCTTGCCAAAAGAATCCTAATCACTTTCATTACTTTCAATTCATCGCCTACCAACTGCACCATGCATCATTGATTATCTATTATTCATCTTCCATACATTTTCTTGCAATTATATACCTTGTTCCTCTAAGCCCCATAATCGGTCTTTAGTTCTTATCGTGTTCAACCATATATTTACATACATCTTTCTTCTTACCCTACCTAATCTCTTTTATTAATCATTAACCTTCATAATAGCATTGAATCTATAACTTCAAAAATTACCAAGAAACATTTACACAACCTTTATATCTCTTCGATTTCTGATTTCATCTCAATTTAATTGCAATCTTAAATATACCTCTTCTCACATATAGTCTTATCAATACCTAAATCACATTAACAACTGAATCATAGCTCCTATTACACCAATTACCATACTTTGAATATACATATGCCCTTGTGGTATTTCCTAATTCTGAATGACTTCCAATTTATAATTTGATAACCATGGTCTTCATATAGTTGGGATTTATTCCACTCTCATACTATCATCAACAAATTTTTCTTACTCATTACCTCTTATATATGTATATATCCATTACACTTCTTATATATGTTCATCTACAATCTTATCTCAACTTATCTTAAACACCTTATTAACAACTATTTTACACATTATATCGTTAAAAGGATTATACTTTCACCACTACTCCATAATTCTCAATCAACTCCTTATAATCATCTAAAATTTCAACCCAATATTCATCTTATTCAATCTACTATCATATTAATTAACGTAATCACTCCAAAATACAATCTTCACATTATCTCTAAAATAACTCCCACCTTTCAACATCACATGCGTCTCTTTAGCAATAAATTTATTATTACAATATTCAAATTATCAAATCACAAAAATCTATTAACACAACTTCCCATTCCATTCCTAAAATACCATTCACTTGTACTCCATAGTTCATATGTGATCTTATATTAACTATATCAACTTTAAACACATCGAGTAATATAATTGATCTATCAAAATAAAGTAAATATACTTAAACACAATCATAAATAAGAAAACATATCAAGCACATATTTGAGTTCGTTCGAGGTAGAGTAACTCTTCCGAGACAATCTTGTCCAAATCGTAAATGAGGAGGTATCACCGCACAAGCAAAAAAATGAATATAAAGGCCAAATCAAAGCGCGAAATTCTAGTCTATACTTAGAGAATCCAGAACATCGGCAACCAAGAATCTTATACTCCGTAGTTTATTTAGTCTAATACACTCTTAACTTATCAAAACTTATCCTTTATCTTAACTTATTTAATTCTATCTCTGTATTAATTTAATCTCATCATAGAACCTTCTCTTAAATAAAATTTGCCTAATCAATTAACTTCATAAACTCTCTTATGTCATAACTTTTATTTCCCTTAGTTCCCTTTAATTCATACTTCATATCTCCTAATATTTCCTTATACACTCTTTTCTTATCATTCAATATTTTTACTTTTCCACATCTCCATTACTTCGTTTAAACCCATTCAAATTATATTTCTGTTTAACACAAAATTCTCTAGTTCCATACCTTTCTTTAATCAACAATATTTCTTCTATAAAAATCTATTATGGTCCACTATCATTTATTATTTGCCAAAGTCAATCATATATATATTTTTTTTTACACTAATTTACTCTTAGTC